>QDHC01006833.1:328620-346165 GCA_013186455.1 Papilio dardanus tibullus | reverse complement strand
CACACACACACACACACCTCGCACTACGATACAACACAGAATATTAGCCCACCGATGTGGGGTAGGTGAACAAAGTTTTGTTAACCTTATTGTTTTTACTACAAGACATTTTAATTTTCCTTTCAATTTATTATCTTGTCTAACTACCCGCATTGAGATTTGTTTGGTCGCTTTGTCATGTTGGAGGTTTTTCTCACTTTATCAACGAAGTTCTCCCTTAAGGAACGATGAGCAATACAGAATGCGTAAGTAGTTTATCTTTTTTAGTTTCTTGTAATTTATCTATATATCTTATTTTCTTGTTTTTTTATGTTTTATTGATTGACATTTATACTAGAATAACATAGTCTAAATATGTAAGGTTATTTCGTTGTATCGTAGTGTAAGGAAGTGATTGCCAAGCGGATTTTTTATACACTGACAACTCTAACAGAAACAGCTTTAATGGGATTAGTCACTTTATTAGAGCTAACAGCTACATGCTTGCAGTAATATATGGGCATTAATACTGAAATCATGAAAATTATACATATGTCAATATTATTTGACAGCACTTAAAAAGGTAAAACGAACCACTATCAGAGTTGCATATTTAAAATCATGTAAAACTAATACTTGTAAAACAAGTGTTGAAATTATTGGAGAACCATTGATCTCAAGATAATAAGTCCATCCAACTATGGGACTTGACCTCTTCCAAATTCATTAAAATGGCTTTATATGAGCCATAAAATCATAGAGAACCTTTCAATATCTTATTGGTTCTAAAGTATATTGCAATTTAAAATATTGTTTACCAGAAAATAATTATAAAACATATCACGCTTGAAAAATATTAATTTA
Organism: Papilio dardanus tibullus; assembly: GCA_013186455.1. Lineage (NCBI taxonomy): Eukaryota > Metazoa > Arthropoda > Insecta > Lepidoptera > Papilionidae > Papilio > Papilio dardanus. Next base: position 345,322 of record QDHC01006833.1, on the reverse strand, counting down.
AAACCAGTTCTGGTAAACATTCTGCTCACTGAAACATTAATCGTGTGTGTTGAAATAAAAATGATTATGTCCATTTATTTCTAAACTTATAACCAAGTTAATAGTAACTTACTTAAGCTGTAAAAACAATATTTTCTAATTTGGACATAACCAATTTTGATTCTATACCCCTGACATTATTTTTTAACTAATTGACATGAGGAACATAAATCATGATAATTATATAAATTCGTATTTTATTATCAATGGAAATATATAATTTTCAATAATAATATTGAAATTATGTCATTGCTATGTCATGTAAATTATGCAATCAAATATTTCATAGTCCAGTCTTACATCAGTACTGTGACTTATGTAGTTCCATAATCATTGGGACAACAAATAAAATCAATTTGCAATTTAGTATTGTATCGTTTGCTTTAATATAAATAATAAGTGTACGTGAAACTGATTTTTGTTTTTAAGTTTTTTTATTTGGATACGTTGTCCAATGATATGGAACGGGACGCTGCCCAACAATTATTTTTATTACCTAAAACTTGTGATGTGGCGCGCGCGGCCATGTTTATCTTTGTACTGTTAAATAGATGACGAAGGAATGTTGTTACGCTATTTGTATATGTAGAAGCGTCTTTTTTATCATCGGTACTTAATAATGTATATCGTCGTGTAGTATCTATCGTGCATTCCTTAAAATTGTAATCACCACACATAATGTCGCGTCGATATCATAGAGTTATGTTTATTTTTTCTTTGTGAGATACCGGCAGCCGCAGGGTTGTCTGCCGGACGGATCCGTAATGATGGGGATGATATCTGTTTTCTTTTATTTTTTTACCGAAGCTGACTCGATATGTACGTTTTTATGATGCGAACAGTCCGGTCGCGGGCTACGATTTGTAACATTATAAACTTTAGATAATGTTATGTTTTTATCAACCTGACGAGACGATTTTTATTTTGGAGCATTTATCGAGTAGGTCATGTTTTAGTTAATAAAGATATTTGTAGGAGTCGGTGTCGGGGGCGGGGCCGCCTCGCCTAACTAGTTCGGCGCTCCTCTGATGCGCTTTGTAAATATTTATGTCACACAATAATCGAAAATGTAGTAATTAATGTATTTGTATCATTATATTTTTATTATTATCGATCACAAGCTGTATGTTTAATTATTATTATGAAGTACGTACGTACGCTCGGGACGCGGGAGACGCGCGGGAGGCGCGCGGGCGGCGCGCGAGCCGCCATTGTATATTGGATAATGCAAATTGAGAAGGAATCTGCGTATTTAATTGGAAAAGATCTTAGGTACAATTGATATTTTATTATATTGTTAATTTAATGGTGGTACTGATGCGAAGGAGCGTTGCCAGCGGGAGATGGGGCGCGGCCGAGCGCCAGCGGAGCTCGTAGCTGTAAGTTAGCCGGTAAGCTGTAACCAACTCTAAATTACTCAATAATCACTATTGCAAAATTTCGAATTGTTAAATCGTCTCCATAGCACGGTATGTTCTTGAATCTGCTTTTTTTATAATCCTCAATCTGTGATCATCGATAAATGTGTAAGTTAATCAAAGGTACGTGCAGTCGACGCCCGAGTCGCCGGACTCGTCCACGCCCAAATTATTGTGGCGCCGACGCTTTATATAATTGAATGTGAAAATTGTTATTTATTGAATTGTCAGTATGTTCATTATTTATTGAATTCAAATCTGGGATATTTTTGTTTATACCTGAAGATACCACTGTAAAAGCCGTGATATACATCGTATAATATTATACATTGGCATTTTATTTCAACTCCTACAGGCCCTACCGCTTCATAATCCGACCTCACCATACATACATACATACTACGAGCACAAGAATGATTCTATATGAGATTGACCTAATAAGGAACTGACTTTCTACTTATTTACAAATCTCGTATCCTAAACTGTCAGGTTTGGAAGCAAATAATTATTTCAAAAAAATAAACATGCTTTATTCATTATCTATAAAATATCTATTTACAAATAATCATTGCAATTATTACCTAAATCTTACTATTAATACCGTTTGATTAACTTGTATATGAAAATACTGGATAATAATTAAAATCAATTTAATTAAATGAACGTTGCAACTTGAGTCGGGGAGATCGTCTCCGCGGCGACACGTGCACAGCTTTGAGCGGCGTGTTCACTTTCTTCACGTCGCTCGAAGGCACAGGAGTTCGTAAACTTCTCGGTTGGCATAATGGTTTCTTCATAACTGGTGTTTGAACTTTCGCGGACACATTTTGAGGAGAAACTATTTTTTTCACCGGCGTCGTCGCTTTTCTATTGAACCGCCAGTTTATAGCTTCCTCTTTACCTTCACTAGTAGACGGATATGGTCGTAAATAGTTTTTATTATACTCTTTATTCAATCGATTGGGTACGTTCGGCGAAGTCGGTATCTTAGATTTAGTGTTCGTAATACTTTTAAGCGGTTTGTTTTGTCCGTTCGTTCGAGGTTTTCTCGCGAAGTTGGAATCTGTTTTGTCGTTTCTCTCCGAGGACTTGTCGGAGCCGGACTCGAAGAGCTTGGCCTTGGCGAGCACGGCGCCCGCGTTCTGTTGCCGCAGCTTGTTCACTGAGGGCCTTCCAGTTTGACTGTCGTTGTCCACTTCCCCAGTCTTATCCATGAAGAAGGCGGCAGCGCTGCGCCACTTTTGTTGCGAAGGTCTATTTGAATACTTAATAGTTTTCATGTTATTTCTATAATACTGATATTGGTTTGAATTTAATTTGTCGTTGTTATTAGGAGAGTTTTCTGAAGTGCCTTCGTAGCTGTTGTCCATTGTTATATTGAGCGATCTTCTCGGCTGAGGTTTGCCTATAGTTTTGTCTAGATTGTAGTCGGGAGCGAGACTAGTTCGCTTCCGAAGTCTGTACTTTTGACTCGAATTGGACATATTTATAGAGTTATCGCAATTAGATATGTTCCATTCGTCGACGTCTTGATTTTTCATAACCGATTCTGCTCTCGCTGTACTCGTTCTTTCTCTCCGTTGGTCTCCACCGTACGGATAGAATCGGTCCGAGTTTTGACTAGCTTGTGAATGTGTCGACACGTTCCAAGATTTGTGTCTGACTATTTTGGTTAAATTTTCCTTAGATCGCCGTCGAATTGAGCCTATTTTTCTAGCACTAGGAGATCTTATAATTTTGGCTTGTTCCTTTGGTCTGATCTTGAGTTCTTTGCTGAGGCGTCGCGCGAGGTGTTCCGAGCTGGGACAGTGCAGCATGGCGACCTCCTCCAAGGTTTGTTCGTATGCGTTCTGCACGTGCTGCAGGGGCTGCACGTTGGGGATCACGTCTGTGAACTCTCTGGACAGTCTGTTCTCTATGGCGGACACTCTGCTCTTGATCTCTTCGTACTCCTGCTTGGAGATCCTGACGTAGTCCTTATCGGTTTTCTTCATGTCCGGGGAGAGGTCTATGGTGTCGTGCGCGCTGAACAAATTCTCGGATGACGTCAGCATGTCCTCGCTACTGGCGCTCGTTTCCGAGTTTATATTGGGTGTGTCTTTTTTGTCCTTGAAGCTTAGTCTCAACCTTTTCCTTTCATTGATGCCCCTTGAAATATAAAGCTTTATTAATTACTACATTGACGCGCTTTCATATATTTAATTGATTCCAATATAAAGGAGTTACTTAAATTGAAAAACTTTTGTAAAATTTGACTTACATTTTCATAGGAGTAAAAGACAATTCTCGCTGAGGCAGATTTTTCGTAACTTCTTTCCTGTTACAAACACGTTGATTAAAATTTTAATCTCTAAATATTTAGTACATTTGCTTACAAAACATTTTGATATACTTTATTTTAGCAGAAAGTCCCTCGTAGCCTTCCATCTTGCGTTTAGCGGCGGACTTGCTGATGACGGGGGTTTTAGCGTGCTCGGGCACCGTGGCCGGCGTGTTGGTACTCCCTGACACCATCTTACGTAAACCGCTAAGCATTCCTAAAAACGAAATTATTACAATGCCTTTTCTCAAACAAAGAATCTCTTTTCTACTTAGTTATGTATTATCCCTAACTAAAATTAATTCAAACTAGGGCTACAAGACATACTATTGAGTGAGCCACTCCGTCGCTTCTTGGTGCGCGCGTGTTGCAGCTCGCAGTCGTCGTCCAGCTGCGTCATCAGCTCCTCCGTCAGCACGCCGATGTGCTGCGAGTTCTCTATGAACAGCTGTTACCAAATATTACGTTAACTCTATATAGGAATACAAATTGTAAACATCTGTCTATACATACAACCATGTGTGGCTACTGACCAAACACATATCCCTCCCATTTCCTATGAAGAAGTAGACAAGATATGTTCTTATTGTGTTTTGGCTGTAAAAAGTAAGTAATGGGCCAGTATTTTGTTAGTTACTATTGAATTTAAGTCTACCAATAAACAATGTAAATCTTGAGACTATAGATAGGTTTTTAAGTGAATTTTCAAGTTATTTCAGGCCTAAGTACTTAAAAGATTCCAATTGAAGAAGCTACACTTAGGACCTGTTGGCATTTTGGGATTTTGTTGGGAGATTTGTTTAAATCATGGTTGTCTGATAATATGACTTATATTGGAATTTGTGACATAACTAGAAATACAGTTTAATTGTGTCACAAGTTTTATGCACTATAATGCATTTATATGGGTTCATTAAAGGTTGATGTACAAAATATTGATGCTAAGCTTTACTATTGACAAACATTCTTCGATCTATTTATCAATTTGCTATGGCTTCATATTTATATGGCTTTGATTTATTTTATAACTACTAGCTAGTTATTTGATAATAATTCTAATCATACTATTTTAAACATAAACTATGAACTAATAGATAAATAGAAAATATTTCCTGTTTAACAGGATGGAAGGGTAAATAATCACTAAAAAAATTCAATATCAAGTATTCAATTGTTTAGAACTTGATAAAAAGTAGAGTTCAAAAAATAAATGCATTGAAAAATACCAAATATATTTGACAAATAAGTAAAACATTTATTGTATCAAATATAGTTAAAATACAAAAAATAAATTTGCACAAAAGTATTACAAATAAAATATAGGGTCCAGATCGCTGTCCGCTGGGAACATTCCCAAAACGCTGGCTGCATTACCACATTGGATTGCAATGCTGATGCATTACCCTAAATACAGGCCAGCTTTTTGACCTCAGACCTTGAGCAGACCTCTTTATAGCTTTATATTAATTTATTTGTATGGTAAAGATTACTTACTTTAACAAGAGCTACATGGTGTTCCAGCCTCTGAGCCGAGGCTGCGGCTGGCAAGGGCATGATGCTCGGCGCCATCACTATGGCAAGGTTTGAAGAGTCCATCAGATTGTCTTTGTGTCTTGATGCAATGAAATTAAGTAGCTACAAAAAGATTTCAAAATTATCACATCAATAAGCTACAATCAGGCTCTTGGCCACAAAGGGTGTGCCTTAGTGGAACCAATTAATTTCCTAAATGAGTAAAAAACTATATTCTTGACAATAATTTTAGAATTTTAGGATAGTCTAAAAAGTATCTTACCTCCATTATATAATGTAGTAAATGAACATGTAATACTGGTAAGAGTAATAATGTATGTAAAATAGGTTTAAGCCCATCGTCTCCTGCGGTCACCCTGCACCGGAGCAGTAAGTCCTGGACTTCTGCGCTTATGAGAGGTTCTGGTAAACAACGCAAATATAGCTTGAGGACACTGGCCACGTCTATAGGATGATGACCTTCTGATACACAGCCACCAGCGTCTAATAATCGCTAAAATCATACAAAAATAAATTATAATAATGAATTCTAAAGGTAGATAGAAATGTACTTTTTCTAATAGTAGTTTAATGAGACTTTACCTTAATGTCTTTTTGGCGCGTTTGTGAACCAGCTTTACGGAATAATCCCTCTACATTTGCATTTGCTCGTAGAACAGACGACATTTCACTCACAACATTAGGAACACACAATGTACTGCCACAACAAATTACACTACATGATGGAACTTTTACTAAAGGTGCTCCAAATACAGTCTTATGATCCTGTAATAAAAGCACAAGATGTGAGATAAGAATATGAGCATTAATTGTTCTGCGACCGGAAATGTTTACTTACTTTCACATTCTTTAATATGATTTTCTTTAAGCGATGCTTTAATCCAGCTTTCTTTAATTCACCAACTATAATTGATTGTAATTTGCCATGATTGATTCCGTCCGATATTAACATTTTAATACTGTATAGCTTTATTTATGGATCATTTGCAAAAAGTGCCGCGATTCACAAATTGCTTATTCAAATTGACTTATTCGTTACAAAAGTTACATTCCACGCTACGTTCCGTTTCTCACTATTCGGCTTGATCAAGATTTTGTTTTGTTAACTTTCTTTATCTTAACTGGAACATTTAGTACACAATCAAAACTTAATTTATAAGTAAATATATTTGAAATTAGATTTTGAGAAGAAGACGACCGAAAAATTGCATATCAAAAACACTAAATATATTGATAACATGATGGTGGTTGAACGATTTCTAAAGCAATTTACTTTTTGACGTCACACTCGTGCTTGTCAATGTCAAATTAAAATAAAATGTCAAATGTTGTAACTTGTAAATATAATTTGTAAACAACTATATTATTAATCTTTTTCAATTATTTCGTTCACTTTCGACAATATAAAAAGTAGAACATATAAAAATGATTGAGCTTTCAGCAAAGTTAACTACAGGTACCGTTTATTTAGCTGGTGAAGCATTAGAATGTTGTATTACATTTTGCCACACAACACAACCTGAACATAGGAATTCGCAAAGCCACAGGTACAACCACCTATCATTTTATATACTAAAGTCTACTTCTTGTAAAAGATTTTGAAATTTATGATTTTTTGCAGTGACATTTTAGAGAATTTAGCATGGGCTTCCGCGCAAATACACTGCTTCTATTCTACCTCTGGTAATCCAAATGATAAATCTCTTTCTATAGAGAAAACAACAGCCCTAGAAGTAACGTCATGTGATATTGGGGATGTAGTTTTTCACACGAAACCTAAAATATTATTTTGTGACTTGACCATTCCACTTGGTGAAACTAAAACATGTAAGAACACTTTTTTTATTAACTTAATGTTACTCCATATAAATTATTAGTGCAGAAACTTTCCGACTTTATCAAGACCTATCATTTTGTTTGATAGAGGTCTCACATGACAAAAAAGCTGGCCTGTATTTATAGCAATGCATCAGCGTTGCAATCCAGCGTGGTAATGCGGACAGCGTTTCAGGAACATTCCCTGCGGACAGCAATCTGGGTCCCATTTTTTATTTGTAATACTTTTGTACAGGTTTAATTTTTTGTTTTTTCTTTTATTTAAATTGTAAATAGTAACCCAATATAAATTGTTATCTGAATATGGTCTCAATAAATAAAAGATTTTAAATTATTTTTAGTTTGGTACAGAGAATCGTTGCCTATAGAAGCTGCCCCATCATACAGAGGGACAACAATCAAATATTCATACAAAATAACAATTGCCACACAAAAAGTGGGCTCACATATAAAAATGGTTAGGATACCGTTCAGAGTGTTACCTATCAGTCCCATCATGAATATGCAGGACTTGGCAGCTCTATGTGGCAATGAGACCACTGAAGATCTACAGCCAACAAACCCATTCTCAGAAGAAAGGAAAGTAGAAACACCTTTGACTATGGCTTTACAAGTTCTTCAGGTATGTTTTTTGTTTAATGGTTGATACATAAAGCAATTTTACAGATAGAATGAAAGTATCAAAATAAACTACATTTGTACCAAGTTTTACCAAGATGTGTAAAGCTGCTTCGGAGATACGGATTCGCTGCTTGCTGCTGCTCGCTGCGAGCTGCTTCGGATATACATGAAAACCTTCCTTATGAATCACTCTATTAAAAAATCCCACATCAAAATCCGTTGCGTAGTTTTAAAGATTCAAGCATATATAGGGACAAACATAAAAAAGCGTTATAGTTTTATACTATGTAAGGAAGAAGTACTCTTTTTCAGAATCTCACTGCAAGAAGGAGTCCAAATTCATACATGATAACAAATACTAGAGGTAAAGTTGGCAGGTTCTGTCTGTTTAAATCGGCTTACAAATTGGGTGAAGATATTGTTGGGACATTTGATTTCTCTGTTGGAACTGTCACATGTATGCAGGTATGATTTTTGAACATATAAAAAGTAATATTTTAAGATCAAGAATATTTTTTATCATACCAAATGTATAGTAACTTTTTAACACTCCCAATGCTATCAATTTAATTTTCATAAACAAAAATTACTGTCATGAAAGTTATAAAATTAATTCAAATACACTCACATTATCTTTCAGGTTTCAGTATCACTACAGCCTGAAGAAATATTAAAATCAAAAACACCAGCAAAAAATATGAACAAGGAATCTAGTAGTAGATCTATGACAGTTGCAAGATATCATGAAGTGACACTTGGCTTGACTCATTCTGAACTGATACTGCCAATACCTTTACATATCACACCTGCCTTTGATGTTAATGAAGGTAATTTCGCAAAACTTTTCACGGGTGTTTGTTGTTGGGCTGATTGAAATCATGCAATTGACCCAATAGAATATTATTCATGTTGAGCCAATGGCCTATCACCTTTGTCTCATATTTCATGAGACCCATACAGAAATAATTTTAAAAACAAATTTTTATTACCCATCCTATTTTTTTTTTATAAAAAAACAGCACTTGACTAAAGCCCCACATAGTGTTAAGTGATAATATGGTCAACAGTGTGTCTTTTCCCTAAAAATATAGAAGATTTTCTTTTTACTTGGGCTAAAAAAAATAACAAAGAAGTGAAAAATGTTTTTTTTTATGTTCTTGTTACAGTATCACTAAGATGGCGTCTACATTTCGAATTTGTGACAACAAATGAAAAACTCTGTCCGAATCCAGAGGAAAAAGATTGGAATGCACCATTAAATGTGCCTATAGAGACAATGGTTTGGAATCTACCTGTCAAAATATATTCAACATTGCCCAAACAAATCACACAACATTCGGTTAGCAGTGATGCTTATACTTTATGTATTAAGTAAATTAGACATTTTTGATAATTGTAATAATAGTTGATGAAAATATTTAATATTTAAGGCATTCAGTGCCATGGACTCTTTTGTTAAAATCAATTTCATGTTAAAAGATCTTAGTGGCATGTGAAGTATTAACAAAAATGATTTGACCTGTGGCTGTTAAAACTAATAGAAATGACTATGCTAGTGTTTTATTTTCGAAAATAACACATTTTAATAAGCTTAAAAAATATTTAATTATATTTAAATGTATGTACATATTTAATCAATAAATATACTAAGTTATTCAGTCATCTGCTGGTTCTTTGTCCCAATCTTTCATTTTTGCTCCCATCATAAAATCATCCCTGAAAAAAAAGGAAGATAAATGAGGTTGTCACACAAATTTATAAACATTAATGTTTTATCTTCATTTTTACAGTCATCTGTTTAAATGTTGCCAACCCTACTTGGTAGAAGGGTACATAAACATATTTTATGTACTACTACTAAGTAATTTACTTTTAATACAACTGTTAAAACCACATATTAACAACCAAAACCATTGCCTCTGAATACTGTTTTCTCAATAATTATTATTTTACCTCAATGCACTCCATCTAGGTTTCTCCTCTTCAGGTTTGACTTCATTTTTTAAAGATGTTGTCTGTTCATCAACAATTATAGATTTCGTTTGACCCATTAGTGTATCTAAAAATGCTCGCTTATCAAATTTTTTTAATATCTTTTCCTTTTTAGCTTCAGTTAAATCTTTATCTAATTCTTTGTCCATTGTCTTTTGTTGGTTTCTAACTGCATTGAATAACTGCACCACACCCTTGGTAGCTATTTTTGATAAAAGTCTTTCCCTATCTTTTTCTAAGATATTTGGTTTGATCCTAACAGTAGGTTTTTCTTCTTTCTGAAATTTAATTACAGATATAGTTAAACTAGTCAAGATATTTTTTGTTATTAGAATTTTTAACTTGGACATTTAAAAACATAATTAAAAAATCTTACAACAGTTTCAAATATGTCTAAAACTTTACGAATTAATTAGATGTGCTAAACAATTTAGTAAATATGAAAAAATTACAAAGCAAACCTTTTTCTTTTTAGGAGGCTCTATTGATGCTGTTTCTTCTTTTTTAATCTCAGGTTTAACTTCACTTTCCCCAACAACTTCGAAAGCTGGCTTCTCATCTTTTACTTTTTTTACTATTTCTGAATGTTTCTTAGCTCTGGATAATACTAAAGTTTTCTTGCTTTTGGGTTTGTTTGTACCCAAAATCTTTGCCACTGAATCAGCCCAGCCTTCATTTGTTAACATAACTCCTTCTCTCTTACTGCCACCTTCTATGTCGCTTCCAGCTTCGTCACTGCCACCTTCTTCATCTCCCCCGCCTCCATCACTATCAGATACTTTAATGGATACTTGATCTTCATCACTTTCATCTGCTTCGTATTCCGATTCGTTATCTGAAACTGTACGAAAAATGCTCGATTTTTGTTGTTATTGTGTGATTATTTCAAAAGTAATGGATATTTACCTGTTACTTTAACTGCAGGTTTTGTCATCGTAGATATAACCATATTTTTTCTTGTTATAATTTCAAGGAAAAAGTTATTGCTTTTGTAACGTAAAAATTAAAAACACAAGCACGTGTTCGTCGAGATTGTCATTGTCATGTGTCACTCATTTTGACGTTTTTTTTTTGAGATTTTATGGCCTGGTAACAAAGACCTTTAAGCCACTCATTTTGACGTTATTTCTAACCAGAGATAATATGGTTCGCAGTGTTACAACATCAAAAAATATAAATTTCCTTATCACTTTTAATTTCATCTTCATTTTATTAAGTATTTATTATTGATGGGCAGACGACTCGAGTTTTTACGAAACTGATAAAAACCCGTATAATTAGGAAAACAAAGTATCGAAACGTTTTACTCCAATTTCCCCAGTATTGCTAGGGTCAATTCTTTTTTCCCTTGCCATCAGATCCTGGTAGACTTATACATACGCGGAAGTACCTAATAATTTTGCATTTAAAAGTTCTTTTCATCATTAAAATAATTAACAAAGCATGTTAGATATAATTTTTTTTTTTGTTATTCTTTTATTACAATCTCGTTTATTCATATAAAAACCATGTTTATGTTAAATTACATTTATGAAATGACAGATAGTCTTTATCCACGTTTTTGGTAAAATCACGCCGAAAAGTTAGAAATTATGAGTATTTATCCATTTTGAGTTTTTATCTAGATGAAATCCCAACACTAGTATTTATGCCGTTGATTTCATAAGTTAAGATTGTTATAATTATGAAAAACTTTGTATTATTTTCTAGTTCATATCATGCTGTCAAGAAAAGTGCAATTGGTTTTTGTACTCAATTTAACCATTTATCCCAAAATTTGTCCGATATTATTAAGAAACTTGGTAACACTTTAAGCCTAACTCTCTTTTTTTTTTGAGATTTTATGGCCTGGTAACAAAGACCTTTAAGCCAAGCCTAACTCTCAAACTTCAACCATAAACGAAAAATAGTCTTAACAGCTCAACAGATTAAAATTAGAAAAACACTCAAAAAATATTTTTGTCAGATATGTTTCTAAGACTTATCAAATTCAAATGAATTGAAGCTAATTAAATCCAAAAGTAGTAAAAAGTCTTTTGCTAAACTATTGTACGTTATTTATAAAATAAGTTTTTTTAAGCACGATCGGGATTCATTTTAAAAAACTTGACTTGCGTATAGCTCCAGAACGTCAAATATGTTTAAAAATAAAATACAGCTGATCGTCAAAGAGTGAAGTGTTCGGTGTTTTTGATACGCTGGAAAATGTAATGGTAGTAATCGTCTAAATATGGCGAATATTGCGAACCCTTTACCTTATATAACTAAAAGAGAATATGGACTTATTACTGATGTTCAATCACAGTTGTTTAGTAAACGGCTTAATGCTGCTAAAAATTTATATCGTCGGGATTTAGTGTGCCACTTCGGATGTGTAAACGCTATCGAGTTTTCCAGCAATGGCGAATTACTTGTATCGGGTAAAATACATTTTGTTTTCTTGAATATTATAAAACATATGTTTACCACTAGGGCTTAGGGCACTTATTTTTCGTGAGTGTTATAATAACTAATGTTTAATTCATAACATTATTCTGTTATAAACAGTCAAATTATTATATATCCATTATCAGTGCAACAATACAATACATTGATAACAAATTGATACCGCATAACAGTGACACAGTTATGTTGTTATTGGTTGAAACATAAAGCATTATAGATGTTTAATCCACATATACAAGATTTACCAAAATATCCTTGGTTTTTATAGACACTTTAATTAGTTAAATTAATAAAAAAAATGAAAAGAAATATTTTGTTTTTGTGGCAGTTAGAGACTGAATTCATCACTTCATATTTGATTAAAAAAAAATGTTTTAAGGTGGAGATGACAGGAGGGTGATGCTATGGCAGTTTGGACAGGCCATCCTTGACCATGGAAAGCCTGAAGCGATGAAAGCAGTTCACCAATCAAACATATTCTGTCTTGGAATCACAAGTGATAACCAGAAAATTTATTCTGGTGGTAATGATGATATTGTAAGTTTTAAAACAAAAGCTTTAATTATATTTTTAACTAGCTGTTGTGCCCGACTTCGTCCGCGTGGAATTAAATAATATAGCCTATGTTACTCGGGGATAATGTAGCTTTATAATGGCGAAAGAATTTTTGAAATTGGCCCAGTAGTTCTTGAGTTATTTCAATACAAACAAAAATACAAAGTTTTTCTCTCTTTATAATATTAGTATAGATAAAGATTTACATAAATCTTGTATAGAAAGCAAATATGCTTTTGTCCATTTTTTTAACTTTTAGGGCATCCAATATTTATCATAAAGAACTGTTTATGACCAATGTATAACTGAGTTAAAAGCAGGACACATTATTTTTTTATCCTTATTTACGACAATATCCTTTTTATGGGGCACATAGCTTGTCTAAAGTGTCTATACTAGATGACTTCAAACTTATAGAAATAAAATATGTCTTTGCAAACAGGTAATAGTGCATGATCTTGAAAGCAAATGCCCATTGGAAGTTCTTCAGCACCAGAGAGCGGTGTGCAGCCTCAGTATAGACCCGTTCAATGAGCGTGTGGTTTCCACTGCGGGGAATGATGGCCGTTTGCTGCTTTTTGATACAAGACAATCTGTTCATGGTATTGTTTAAGATTTTTTTTTAAATTATATTCTCGTGGCAATAAAGTTTTTTTTACTTTTTGTTGTATTCTAGCACTAGGAGTTGGTTAAAATAATTACAATACAATTTTACAAAACATTTTTGCTTGTCCTTTTTCAAAATTAAATTCATCTCTTTTTGTGTAAAGTATTTTTGAAGTAATGTTAATAAACAGAGGGAGACAGTTTTTTTATTATGAATTATTCTGAAGGCGATACACAGTTCCCCAATGCTAATACTGTATGACCTTGTTTCAATATTCCTGCTTAACATTCATTGTAACCAGGACAACATTAAATATTTATTAAAATTTTGCCCTGCTCTGCTTCATATATTGAACGGTTACGATAGTTTTTGTAGATAAATATTTTATTGTACAATCAATTCATTGTATAATTTATGATTTTATTACGATATCGTCTCTTGCCAAAATTTCCGTCAAATTTGCTAAGAAAAAACAATGATCCAGAATTCGTAGGCTTTTAAAAGTACAGTCACGTCTGTTCTCGGTGTTTAAGTTTCAAAGAAATTGCTTTGCACTTCGCAACAAATTTTGTAACTCATTCTTTCTTCTAAATAAACGATTTCGAAGCTATACACGCTTCAATAATGTAAAAGCTATCTGCTCAGTATCCATGACTATTTTAATCTATGCTATTGTCACATATATAGATAGCGCAGATGTAATTATATATATACATGTTCATCTCTGTTGTGCAGAGTCAATGGTGATATCGCGGAGTCGCAAGGCGTTCCACGGCGTAATGTTCCATCCCCAACAAATGGGCGTATTGGTGTCGGCTAATGCACGCGGCGGAGTCGCCCTGTGGGATTTGCGATCACCAAAACAGTGAGTAATTCTTCTATTGGACAGGCCACTTGCAACCTTTTGTATATTGAATTGTTATAAATATTTTTTCTGTAGCCCAGTCCTCCGCTACTTCGGTAACAACGGAACATGTCAGAATAGTATGAGCGTCCGTTTCAATTCTGCTGGCACCCATATCCTCGCCCTGCGACGTCGCTTGGCCCCCGTGTTGTATGCGGTGCATTCTCCCGACCCCGTCGCGGAGTTCTACCATCAGGACTACTACAATTCTTGCACTATGAAGAGCTGCTGCTTTGCTGGAAAAGGCGACCAGTTTGTCCTGTCCGGCTCCGATGACTTCAATCTCTATATGTGGAAGATACCCGATAGTGTTGAGTTTGGTAAGTAAAATTACTTTTATAATTTTTAATTTTGAGATACAATCCATCTAAAGTATCTTTGAATCAGAGGTAGGAAAAGACTATCAGTGAAGTTAACGAAAAAATAGTGTACTTTATTTGCAGATATGGTAGTGGAGCCGCCACACATAGTTTTATACGGGCACAGGTCTATAGTGAATCAAGTTCGCTACAACTCTCAGTACTGTCTCATCGCGTCTTCAGGAGTTGAAAAAATTATAAAGGTTAGGTTCAATTATACTTTATTTTTTAAATTACCGATAGTTTCTTAGTAACAATGTCTTTGTGCTCAGGTGTGGTCGGCGTTGGAGTACCCACAGATGCGGGGCGCTCTGCTGGAGGAGGCGCAGGGCAACGACAACCCGCGCGAGATCTACAGTCACGAGGATTATGTGTCCCTAGTACATCATAGTGGACAGGTATGTCTGAAAATATATTAGAAATGCATCAGAAAATTTGATACGAGTCTTTCTACTCCAATGTACAAAAAAAATTAGAAAGTCAATATACAACTCTACTATTATACCGTTAGTACAATTTTGCAGTTAATACTAATACTGTTTTTGTGATTTGACACTATTTAAAAAAAAGTACATTTAGTGTACCCAGTGAAATGTAAATGTAAAGGATTGCGCAACATGGATGATCATTACAATAGCTTCATAAATATTCGATTCCTATCATTACAATTTCATATGGAAGCTTCTAGAGACTAAAGACGAGAGGAAAATATTCTGAAGCGCAGTTTTCGTCAAATGCATACTGCATGTGCAGTACGATCTGTTACTTCGTGTAGAGTGCCCGTATACATAACAGTAAAAGTAAAAAGAAGTTTTTATTTATTGTAATAATAATAAATTCTCATATACAAATATAATATGTTTGACTTTCATTACATTTTCAGATGTTTATCTGTTTAATGTAGATATAGATTTTTTTAGTAATTAATTAATTCGTAGTATATATCGCACAACTACGCGGAGCAATCTACGGTGGAAGACCAGCGCATGATGGCGTTTTTCGACTCGCTCGTGCAGCGCGAGCTGGAGTGCCTCGCCGCGGAGACGGACTCGCTGGACGCCTCCAGCTCCGCCTCGCCGCCCGCCGTTGACTCTGACGACTCCGACCGTGCCGTCGCTGACCTGCTAGCTCTACATCCTAAGAGAGGTACAGTAGCTTTAGTAGGTATTATATCCTTAAATCTATAATCGTTTTACTTTGGCTTGATTAGAGTAAGCAACAAAAACGGAGATTTTGCTTTGGCTTAAGTCCGTTTTTATTGCGAACTTGGTTTAATGAAGTTGGAGAATTTGCGTATTGTTTATTTGTTAAAGGTCGGGTAAGGCTTGTGACAATAGCGTGTTCCACACTATGTTACAGTTATATGACAATATGTCCGTTTTTATTTAATCCAGATATATTGCAGCTTATTTATTTATAAGAAGTGCGGTTTATTTAGCTTCTGGAGCAAAGGTTTTTTTTTCTGTAACCCTGGTGGCTTTATTAGTTCAAGTTCGCGGAAAAAATGGAGATTTTGCTTCTGCGTAAGGCCGTTTTTTGCGTGACATAGGTCTAATGAAGTCGTAGGGTAACTGCAACACTGCGAATGAAGGCGATTGTACCTGCGCATACAAGTACCCAGAAGATTCTTTATATATTGCAGTAAATCCAAATGGAAACCGCAGTCAGCGATGTCCCAACCGGCTGGCCCGGCTGGTGGCCTCGCGGTATCCTAAAAACACGCGCTCGCAGAAACGAGGCTCGCAGAGGTCAGTTTATAGTTAATAGTTTGTTCAATAAATATACTTAGGCAGTAACCAGATAAGTGTTTAAGATGGCTAAATAAAAATAATCGTACGCCATGAACCTTACCGGGGTTCCTATTAGCTTCTCTTTGATACATCAAGCTGCGACTAGTAACTCGAATCAACACGAAATGGGGTCTCAAATTGATGATGTTTCATATTGCATCCTAAAGTCCTACAAGTCCTTTTTGCAGGCGAAACAAACAGACACGGTCTTGTTTGAGTAAATCCAGCGGTAAGTGCGACAGCGGCGGCGGCGCGGGGGCGAAGGGCAAGCGGGCGGGGGCGC
>QDHC01006833.1:318264-328383 GCA_013186455.1 Papilio dardanus tibullus | reverse complement strand
GGCAGCGCGTCAAACGAGCGAGACGCAACTACAGGAACCACATGGACTCCGATTCAAACTGAAATATTTATAGATAGATATTAAACTGTGTTTCATATTGTTATTATAAGTTATCCGCTCTGTGGGCGATTATGTAACTATTTGTACTCTGTGTCTATAACTTTCGTAAAGGTTTAAGGGATTATCCCGATTATAAATGATAGGATGTGCCCTGCTCTGTTATTTATAGGGTCATTCAATTGTAAGGCCTCCATTGAGCACATTTTTCCAATTTTATATACCTACAAACGACTAGTCTTTACATTGCCAACATTTTTTTATTCGGAGTTCTGTTTTGGTGCGATCTCAGAAAGAGGTGTTTGTTGGGAGGCCTTGCTCTGCTTATTGTTGTACATTTGAGTTATTGATGAATATTATGAATTCCTTTAAAAAAAGAGGACGCTTACGACTTTGTCGATTTATAAGTATTAATATAAGGAAATTAGATTTTATAAAATAAAGTTTAATAAATATTATTTACTAGTATTGAAACCTATTTTTTTTCCTCTAGCTATCTCCAAACCTAGATAGTGGTTATTGAAAGATTTGATCCCGTATATCCTGAAACTGATAAAAACAACGCAGTTTTGACCAGGGGAAAGGTTATAAACATTTTTTTTTTCGATGAAGCAACATTGGAACTTGTCAGCAGTTGATTGTTAAAAATGTTTGCCAAACTTCCGGCAAAGTGTCACTGTCATTATCAGTCCGTGTTGTACCGGTGCTCGCCACCTTTTTCTACACTTTTTTTAGAATTAGATACAAAATTTCTTTTTCTCTAGTTTTTACAAACACTTTTATTTAGATATGGACGGAATATCAATTTACAACACCTTTTTGGCTATGCACAAACCTCAACTGATTTCATCGGGCGTTCCTGAACATTTTTGGCACACATTGTGTAAAAAATTACGTGATCAGATTTTAGATTCAGGTGTGGCTTTCGAATTGATGCAGATAGATTATGAAGATAAACAGAAAATGCCCTATGATCCTATTTGGTGTGTGATGGCAATAAGTGACATTGGTAAGGCGAATTCAGATCACATTTATCTCGTAGATCACGCTTGGACTTTTAAAGCGAATAGTGTGAAAAGGAATTTACGAAATGTTCCTGGCCTTTTAGAAACTATGTGTAATTATATGCAAATAACAAGTGGAGATACGGAAGAAAGAATAGAGGAAGTGTCACGAAGTATCTGGCGCTATGCTCACACCTATGCTATATCAGGCAGTGAATTTTCGGTAGAAGATCGGGTACCCGTGTGGTATGTTTTAGATTTATTAGGTTTCGGTATTATACATTCTGATAATCCAAACTTTCGTGCCGTGCCATTTATTTATGTGCCTCATCAGTTGACATATACTTTACTTTTTCCAATTGAAAATGTTGAAGAAGGTGATACAATCACTGTCAACTTTGTAGAAGGCAACTACACGGATGCCAAACAGAGGGAAGCTATGCTGATTCCTTGGAAGCATTATGAATACTTTGATGAAGACTATACCCAAGAAGAACCAGATAAAAAATACTTCTTAGAAGGACACATTATTGAGACCCTACCCTATGTAGAATTAATTCAATTTAGACAAAACCAGTCTCAAAAATTGAAAGTATTTTCAGAATATTCTCTGATCAATGAACACTTGACTTTGCCAAATTTTGAAATAGTTCACAATGAACAAGATGCAGATATTTTGTGGTTAATGAACCATTTTAAAAATTTTCAAGAGTTCAGTGTTGACTCTCCGTACAAATTTATTAACCAATTTCCTTTTGAATATGTCATCACCATAAAAGATCTTTTAGCTATTGTGGCAAGAAGGTGTTTAGAAGATAAAAACATTGCTAGAGATGAGCTAGAAACATTGCCTACTTGGTTACCAACTACATTTAACATGAAGACTGAGCTTCCTAAACTTGTCGCCTACTATATGCAAAGGAAGAAAAATGGCTTAGACAACCATTGGATTTGCAAGCCTTACAACTTAGCAAGAGGTTTGGACATTTATATAACTGATAATTTGAATTGTTTATGTCGATTGCCATTAAGTGGACCAAAAATTGCTCAAAAATATATACACAATCCGGTTTTGTTTGACCGGCCCAATGTAGGTTTGGTTAAATTTGATATACGTTATGTAATACTTCTAAAATCTGTTAACCCCACTGAAGTCTATATTTACAATAACTTCTTTCTGAGATTTTCTAATAAAGCATTTTGTCTCGACAACTTTGAGGATTATGAGCAACATTTCACCGTAATGAACTACGCCGAGGGTGTACAGCTTTTCAGAATGCTCTGCGCAGAGTTTAAAGAAAGTTGGGCAAAACAATATGAAACGTTTTCTTGGGATGAAGTTGAAAAATCTATATTCAAAATGTTTGCTGAATTGTTCACTGCAGCCACGTCTAAACAGCCACCATTTGGAATTGCCAAGAGTCCACAGTCCAGAGCAGTTTACGCTGCCGATTTAATGTTAAGTTGGAACACAAATAAGTCTGAGATGGAGCCAAAGTTGTTAGAAATAAACTGGATGCCTGATTGCCAGCGTGCATGTGTGTACTATCCTGATTTCTACAATGACATATTTTCAGTTCTGTTCTTGGATAAAGAAGTTGAAACATGCTCAAAGATATTGTAAACCTACATGTTTGTAAACACAAGTTTTCAGCAAGTTTATTTGCATTAAGTATTCTAGTCAACATTGTCACAAAGCAGCATATTAGCTTTAAATAATAATAATGTTAAGTAACGGCAAAAGCTTCCAAAAAAGGCTATGCTTTTGCCCAATTGTTTAAGTTTTAGTGTATGTTTATATGAATACACTGTTATGAATGTGCCTTGCTATATTGTTAAGAGAAAAAATGTATGAACTCTGATGATAATAAAATTTTCATTAAAACACAACAATATATTGAAGTTATTTATTCTCTACAATTGTACATTCTCAAACAACAAGTTATAAATCATACAATTAAACTTAGTTCACATATCACTTTTAAAATTGCTTGATTTCAATAATATACTGTAATTATAAATAAATAATAAATAAGAGATTAATTTTTCTGCAATATTCTCTGTCCGTCATCGTGGATGACTCCGAAGGGGTTCTCCTCATCTACGTCTCGGTGGCTAAGCAGGACTAAAACTATAACAACTGCTATAAGAACAAACAGCATGATCCAGTAGCGCCTGTACAAACCACCAGCTCTTCGTATGCGAGAAGAGGGAAGTGTATTCCTGGGGAAAAAATATATTACATTATAATAGGTCCAAGGACCCGTCTAAAGACTATGTATGCTACTATGCTTGTGTTGTTAGTGATAGGCTTATATTTGATACGGGGCGGGGGGTGTCTAGGTGTTGATTTAAAATGTCGTGATGATTACTTATGCTGCTCATTATGCACTCAAAATCAGAATACTTACGTTGATAAATCCATAAACCAATGCATATGTGGGGGATGTGGGTTTATATCTTTGCTTACTTTTGACGACGAGGGGTAAAAATTGTAAGAAATCTGCTTTTTTTATATTATAAAGTTGCAAACGAGCAAGCGGCGACCTGAACTCGCTGAAATAGCGAAGCGACCGCTGCCCATAGACATCTACAATTGCAGATGTGTTGCCTACCCTTAATCTTCGGTGGAGGAGACGCACAGCAAGAGGATAATTCCTTTCCCTATGATTTGCCTCCCCCAGAAAATCCACTTCCTCTTCCCATCATTTTCTTATAGGAAAAGGATAGGAAGAGTTGAAATAGTTAATAGAGTTGCTTACGTAATACTTGAAGGGTCCCTTATTCCTTCGTAACAATGATTTTCAAATCAAAATAGTAATATTTATAAGGTTAATGTGACAAGGTTATACTTACTTCAACCATCTGTTGGCCCAAGCAAATGTTGATTTTTGTTTATATTTATTATCGTCGTGATCAAAGTTCGTGATAACACTTGTATTGTCAAGTAACTTGAAACCTTTTCGTGCTGCTTGAACACCTGCAATTTTAATTACATTACTATACTTATGTTCTATGTATACTTAAACAACATAAATTAATGTTATACAAGAGAGAACTTGATTAGCGGGAAACTTCTATAAATGTCTTTCTGGTTGCGAGTGATTTTATTTTTTTTACTTAAAATAGTATAGCATCCGTACAGAGTTGATCCGATATAACACTATACGAAAAATACAAAGTTTAGAATACAATAGTATATAGTGAAAAGAAAATACAAAATGACATTAATAATTATAACCATAAGGTACACTATTAAAGAAACATAACAATGGTTAGTTTAAACACAACACTTTGTCTATGACCTTGATGAGTGAGAAACTTGGATTTGTGACAAACCTCTATAAGAGAGACCAATACAATTTACAATAACTAGGGAATTGTTAGTGAAAATAAGCTTTTATACTACTTAGCCGTTAGATTAAGGATAAATACCTTGTAAATTATCATTTCTTTTAGATGTACCATCGTATATATTGACAGGTTCGTCTGGTATTTGTATAATGGAATGTGGTGAGCTGGTCGCTGAACGGTTGTTGGACTCATCGTCACTGGCCCCGACGGGAGTGCCGCGGTGGTCCATCACATTGTTTGCATATTGGAATTTTTCTAGCGGTGATTGACTCCGTCTACTCACAGCACCTTTCATGTCTTGGTCCTCTGAAAGCTTTATATGAATTTTTAATATTATTACGTTACATAGTAATTAAAAGAGTTACTTTAGTAATTTTAATGAGTATTTTATTGATTTTATGATAGTTTTATAAATGTGAGGATATTAACTTAATAATGGTTGATTAACAATCTATATGACTAAAATATATTAGTGCAATAATCATAATATTACTAAAATTACAATAAGTTTATTGCAAATTGATAAAAAAATATGTATGTTTATTACCAATGGTAGACCAAGACCAGCTCTCGCCCAGTTGACTCCAGCAAGCTTCTCTCGTAGTACATCAGCTACTGGTGATACCAAGTTCTGGGGAGGGAATACTGGAGTAGCACAAGACGGGCACTGATAGCCCGCTGGTGCTGTTGTACGCGGTAAAGCGCGGTAGCGAGCCTCCGCACATTCCCAGTGAAATACATCTATAAAATTTTACAGAAACATATAGAAATTTACAAACTCTGTCTGACATTATTTATTACATGTATTTTGGTCATATTCATTTGTTTCTTACAAAATGGATGCTAATATTCTACTTACGATAGCAAGTTAAGCGTATACACTCCCCCTCGGATAAATTTTTTGTGCATATTTCGCAAATGGGATTATAATCACTGTCTTGCAACCACTGAAGATAAGACTGTATAATGCACTGGAACGAAATAAAAACTTGTTTAGTATGATGGAATAACACTTTCTTATAATATTAAACTTTATATTTGCTTACCTTTGGATGATTTGTTACCATACAATTTTCGCAAACATTAACCCTGTGTTCAAAACAAAACTGGTTGGTAACCTTTCTTTTTGGACATTTACAGAGACCCATTTTCACTAAAACGATAGGAAACTGATTAAGTTATAGTAATATAATGTGTAATTAATAATTTCTAGTATTGAATTCTGAAAAACTGCAATACATGATTCGGTTTCGTTTCTATCAACCTGTCAGCCACGTAAATTATATGTCAGTTTGTCAATATTTTGTTGTAATCGTTCAGAAAGTTATGTAAAACTTCAATGAGTCGATTCAAAACGATACTTATTACAACAGACCAGAAAATCGAAAAAACTACTCTGTAACTTTAATAACCTGTGATATTTTGAATGTCATTGTCAGCTGTCACATATCAAAATTGACATTTGATAATTTCGATTTTCTTCATAAGTGCAATGAATAAATAATATTGTTATTTAATTAAGAAAACACAGTATTAATCACTGTGTTTATCATGGCCCTTAAATTATTTTCACTAAAACATCTTATTAAAAAGCCAGTAAATTTATTATTTAACCAAGCACCTATTTATCATATCAATTCAGTTCATAACCTAAAAACCCTCAGTACATCTTCGATAGCTTGTGTAAACTTCTTTAATAAGTGTAAGTATAGAAGATTATTGTGTTTTAAGCGTTTCTAAGTCCCTGAAATGCTTAAATAGTTTTATAATTGTTGCAGTACCTGCGGATAAGTTGTGGAAATCCGTGACATCTGTAAGTAATGCTGGTGCCAAAAAAGGCCGTGGTAAAGGCGCGGGGCGCATTCGAATCCGTGATTTGAATCGTGGACAAATGATAGGAGTGGGAAAGGTCAATATGCTGTGGCCGGGTTTATCTGCTCCTGTTATAAGAGGTAGAGAACTATTGAAACAACAGCGACTACCTGATGATCCAGAAAGGTAAATACTTTACCAAGAATATAATTTCATTCAAAGTAAACATAGTAAGAAATTTGTATCAAATTTATGTCATTTTTTTAGAATGGAAAAATTGATCAAGCTGAGAGATTCAATGACAAAGTTTCGTAGACTAAAACTGAGCTCTATTGAGAGAGGTTGGTCTGGAACTCGTATGCCGGGACGTAGCATTGGACCTCCAGATCCCGTGGCTGATGGTAATTATAGTCTTTTATTTAGTCAAAGTAAAAAAAACCATACCTAAGTCCTTAATGAATTTTATTTCAAAAATTATAATAAATTATAACTTGTATCAGGAAGCAAAGGTTTTGATTCATATCATTTTCATATTTTGCAGAAGAGTTTACTGGATTTGACACAAAAGTTCTGCAACTAAGATCTTTGTTGATAATGAAAGGTACTTTAGGCAGAACCCGGAATTACCAGGCAATGGTAAGGTCAAAATTACAAGTGTTTTTCTTTAATGTTTTAAACCAAAAAGGTTCCATTGCACAATATTTTTTTTAATTAAATTATTTAAAATTGGAATGCTATTATATTCACTTTCAAACAAATATGTGTTTTTGTAGGTTGTTACTGGCAATGGTCAAGGTCTTGCTGGTTTTGGTCTTGGCAGGGCAAAAGAAGCCCCGGCAGCATTGAGGAAAGCAAAGAATAGAGCTGGAAATAAATTGATGCATTTTGATGTTTATAATGGCCACACAAGTGAGATTTACTTTTAATAACCAGATATTAGAAGATTTGTATATGACTTTCAATCTTAATTTCTTAAAAAGATTTTTGACATTTTTTTTTAAATGAATCATTTTTAAATTAGAGAATTTATCCAACACTTTCTTTTCAATGTAGTTTTCCACGATTTCTTCACGGCTTTCGGGAAAACGAAGATTTACGTTGTGAAAAAGAATGAAGGTTTTGGTTTGAGTTGTCACAGAGCCATCAAGGAGATCTGTCAAGCGATTGGCATCAAGGATATGAGAGCTAAAGTGGAAGGCTCACACAATCTGCAGCACATTGTTAAAGCTTTCTTCATTGGTTTATTGCAACAGGTAACATTAGCCACATCCTGTCTCTCTCTTCCGAGTACTATTTCCAAAAAAAAACTGGTAGTGGGGTAGTCTGTAACTGGCCAAACCCATCAATCTATAACATTGATTATTTACATATATTTGTTCTTTAAAGTTAGTAAGTTAAAGTTCTGTATTGTTTTTTTAAGGTTTATTTCAAGTTTTTAAATTATTTCGATATTTAGATCGGTTTATTTCTAAGGGAATGTATTAAAAATACCTAGTTTATATGAGTAAAATTGTTTGGACATTGATTTTTAAGTTCTGACGAGACAAATGTGTCAGGCATTTAAATATTTTTCTAACATACTTGCAGAGAACACATCAACAGCTTGCGGAAGAGAAAAAATTACATCTTGTTGAATATAAAGCTGAAAATCAATATTACCCTACGGTAGTGGCCAGTCCCAGCGTTGTACGTACCAAGGACGAAATACCAAAAGACGAAACATTAGATTTCATACAATATGTAATGAATGACAAAGTTGTGCTGAAAAAGAAAAAGTTCCCTCGTTTCTATGAGACGATGCCGCACTACGATATTTATCTCAAGAAATACGAGAGATACAGAAACCATGAAAAGATCAGATTGAATCTTAAAATTGAAAATGGTGAAGTGAAGAGTTTTTTGAATTATAAATATCCAGAGGAAAATGATAGTAAAGAAACATAGATGATTTGTTAAATATAGTATTAGTTATTAAAGTAAAAAATCTACTAAATTTAATCATTTTTTTGTAAATAAAAACGCCTGCACTCACGTTATTAAGATCCGGTAACGGTACAGACTAGTTTCGATCCTGTCGGAGGCTCTTCAGGGATGAGTGGGACTTTTGTTTTTTTTTATAAAAGAAGGGAGCAAACGAGCGGCTGGATCACCAAGGTGATCTTCGACGGCTATTGACATTTGCAACACTCGAGGAACCGCAAATGCGTTGCCGGCCTATAAGGAATAAAATGGCTCTTTTTTCTGTGAAAGCTGCATGTAATCCAACTGTCATGTCATGTATTCCAACTGTCCCACAAAAAAAGAAGGGTCGAAATAAAAAAGATAATCCATTTAGATTTTTTGTATTGATAATTGATTACAAGCAATTCTTTCGATTAAATTGAAATTAATTGATCAGTATCCTAAAATCTATAAAGGTATTCATAAAATAATCATTTAACACTTCGAATGATCTAAAAATAAAAAGTAAAAATACCACAGTTTCTTTTTATAGCAATTCTTCCATACATGTCATGGCACCCAATAGTCAATCCAATTATTAATTATAAAAAATTATTTACATCTATAAAATATAAGCAATTAAATGCTCTAAAATGCTATATTGATAAGAAGCACCTTTTCTGTGTTCTACACTGAAAGTATGAAATAAAAACAAAATAAAATATCACCAATTTTGAATTCTGCTTCAAACAATAGACAACCCATTTGAGGGTGAAAAAAGCAACGCATTAGTCCTTTTTTGGATTTTTTGCCTAGTTTCTAATAAAAACTTTTATATTATTGCGTGGCTTACCTTAATAGATAGACGGGGAGACGGATATTTCCCTTTGCGTCCCCTTCCCTGTCATATCCACTTCCCCTACCCATCAGTTCCTTATAAGAAAAGGATGGGAAGGGAAAATGGACTAAGGACTGAACTATATTTTTTATATCCCTCATTTAATGAAATACTGTCACTGCAGTGGAGTTCTGCGATTGTTGAAAATAAGACAAAGAAACTAAATTTTATGATCTTTCAAAATAATAACAATAAAATACGGTGACTGCAACGGTATAAGAAATTGACAACATAAAAACTACAAACTTATTTAACATGAGCTGCTAATATGAATGTTGCTCGATTTTTTTATCATGCAATGCATGTCTTAAACATTAAATTATAAAATACTTTAGAGATCTTATTTTATGATGAATTTTCATCTATTCTGCTGCAGAATCTGAAACAAGTTTTTAAAATTAAGAATAAAAGAAATTCGCTGTGGAAACACATGAGTATTATAATAAGTGCGTGTGTGTACAAGTCCATTTGAAAATACGCGCTAGTCGTGGAGTTGCGGAAAATGGAGCCCCTCATGGGTCGAAACCTTTTTTTAAGTCCATTTGTGTAACCCTACGGCTTCATCACGGTTCTTACAAACCGTCAGGTTTAAGACCCCAAAGTATGAAAATATCAGAGTGTAAATTATATTTTGAAAAAAAAAATAAATTAGAGCGAGTTCGCGCAAAAAAATGGAGATTTTGTTTGGGCGTAAGGCCGTTTTTTGCGTGACATCGGTCTAATGAATCCTAAAGCCTTGTACGCACTGGTACAGTATTTTAGTCGAGTAGCAAGTATCGGAACAAAGGATTTACTGCTGTTCGGACTCGTTAAAGCCTAAACTTACGCACTAGGATAGTAATTTAGTAACTAAACGTGTCCGAATAGCAACATTTTAGTAGAGTAGATTAGTAAATCCTTTGTTCGGATACTTGCTACTCGACTAAATTACTATCCTGGTACAAGGCTTAAGGGTAAGTGAACAAGTGCGTATGTATTGATACCTGTAGTCCGCCACTTGTCAGCGTGGTCGCGGTGCGAGTGCGGCGCGAGCGCGGCGCGCACGCCGCCCAG
>QDHC01006833.1:179259-318180 GCA_013186455.1 Papilio dardanus tibullus | reverse complement strand
GGCGCCGGCGACAGCATGTCCAGCGCGGTCTCCGCTGTCGCCTGGAACATGACAAATTGGATAGTGGCATTGTTTGTTACAGTACGACTTCATTAGACCCATAAAACGGACTTAATGTTGAATCGAAATCCGTTTTTATTGTGTACTCGGTCTTATGAAACCGTAGGATTATGGAAGATGAATAGAGAAGAGTACTGTTTACTTTCAAATAATCAGGGTGGAACTTTATTGTGGAAGCACGGAACGAATTAAAAAATAAGGACAGTATTTAGTGTGAGATATATATCGCTGGGGGAGGCCTACGTTCAGCAGTGGACGTCTATAGGCTGATGATGATGATGATGATATATCCAGGGTATATGTACTTGTATGAGATGCAGGAGTCGCGTGGTGATGTCGAGCGCGGCGACGGCGGTGCGCGCGGTGAAGGAGGCGGCGCCGCGGCGCAGGCCGTGCACCAGCCGCCCGTCGCGGCGCCACTGCTCCACCGGCAGCCACACCAGGTCCCGGATACCGGTTACTGCATACCAGTTATCAGGTTTACATATTGACGTAATTTTTAATTGGTCTCAGAAAGCCTTGGTATGGAATGTGGTGCTGCGTGTGTGTGTTAAATCTATATAAAGGAGACCTCTTAACAATCGTAATTTGTCAGAAAGTGCCTCATTTTGTATTGAATTACTGCCTAGGGTTCCTTAATCTTCATTATAGAATCCTATTTGTAACCAATTGACAAGTCTTAGCGAGGTACAAAGTTAATATTCTCACTAACAAAGCGCAGAATCTAGATAGATTTCTAAGCCTACATTCACACGACAATATACATTTAAAAAAGCCACCGTGTGAACGGATACATGAAAATGCATTTGTTCTATCTCAACGCTTTTTTAGCGCGTGAAAAGGCCCTCGTATGAATGCGGGGTAAATTAGTACTGACTGAGTTGTAGGAGGGAATGCATGGGGCCGATGCCGCTGAGCAGGCCGGGCAGCTGGTGCCGCTTGATGTCCGACAGCCACTCGTGCAGCGCCCACTGCACCAGCTTCTCCAAACCCAGTAGACCCAACCTAAAAAAAAACATTTTTACTGCACTAATGAGAAAGCTCCGCCTCTAACCACGCCCATTTTGAGAGCACCAATCATAAGAAATGTGAATAAAATTAAAAAATATATTTTTTTTAAAATGAAAAAAAATAATAATAATAAAGAATAAAGGACTGTTATGGTAAATATTAAATGACTCTGAGTGGGTTAGATAGGATAAATAAAGCCTTGTAAAATGTTACTTGTAGTCGAGTCGTTTGAGAGTGAGCTCCGAGCAGTTGAGCTGTCCTAGACCCATGAGCAGTCCGGCCACGGGGCCCGCGGACAGGTCCACGCGCTTGCCCACGTAGTCCAGCCGGATCGGCACCTCCGGCGAGAACACCACGCGTCTGGACAATGTACAATATAAATAATTTATTGGTAAAATTACACGTATTTTAAGAAAATAAAATAATTACACTAATAATTTGTATAAAACATTATAATGCTTGTAATTGCTAAAAAAAAGCCGTCAACTGAATAAAAAGCTTTTTTATGAGTCAATTAGACCCAACTTTACGAAAGGAACGGAAATCTGAGATTTAAGTATCTATCGTTACGGCTTCATTAGACCGATGCCACGCAAAATACGGCCTTACGCCGAAGCAAAATCTCTGTTTTTTCGCGAACTCGGTCTAATGAAGCCATAGAGTAAGGGACTATTAGAATATTTTATAGGTAGTACACAGGTGCGCGTAACAACATATGAGATTATATTGTGATAGTCGCTTGGATACTAAAATCACAGACTTATGTAGCTTTGTGCTCGAAGTACTGTTTGTGTAGAAACCTGGACAATACTATGACGTCATAGCTTTGGAAGACAAGAGCATTCAAAAAAGTACTATGCTACCGACTTTTCGGAAGATCGAACGAATTCATTGATATCTTTGAAATAAAAATGTGCTTATTTCAAAGAAATCAATTAAAATACTCATTTTGAATTCACTTTACCTGAAGTATATAGGCGAGTCGTCCAAGGGCTCGTTATCAACAGGCAGGCTGGCGGCCGGCTTCTCCTGACCCACGGCCAGCTTTTGAAAGTCTTCTTCCAGCTGGATCAGGTTCTCCGATACCAGGCGTTCCGCTTCGTATGTCTCCATCAGTGGCTCGTCATCACGAAGCACTACACCAAGATCAGTTTCAAAAGATCTCTTATAAAACAAATGTTAAAACATCCCGTGTAAAACAAAAGTTACACATTTCATGGCAAACACCCTGTGTACTAAAAATATTACACATCCCATGTAAAACAAATGTCAAACATCTCATGTAAAGCAGATGCTAAACATCGCATGTAAAACAAATGTTAAACATCCCGTGTAAAACAAATGTTAAACATCCCATGTAAAACAAATGTTAAACATTCCGTGTAAAACAAATGTTAAACATTCCGTGTAAAACAAATGTTAAGCATGCCATGTAAAACAAATGTTAAACATCCCATGTAAAACAAAATGTTAAACATCCCATGTAAAACAAATGTTCAACATCCCATGTAAAGCAAATGCTAAACATTCCTTGTAAAACAAATGTCAAACGTCCCATGTAAAGCAAATGCTAAACATCTCATGTAAAACAAATGTCAAACATCCCATGTAAAGCAAATGCTAAACATCTCATGTAAAACAAATGTCAAACATCCCATGTACAGCAAATGCTAAACATCTCATGTAAAACAAATGTCAAACGTCCCATGTTAATAAGCAGATGCTAAACATCCCCCATGTAAGACAAATGTTAAAAATCCCATGTAAAACAAATTTTAAGCATTCAAACACAAATATTCACTCTCATTCTATTTAAAAAACAGATTACTTACAGATAATTCAACGGAATGCCTCATTTTTGAAAATAAAAAAAGTGTGATTATAGAGAGGAATTCCCCTATTATATTTCCTAGTATCAACTAACCTGTATCATTGAGTGAGAGTGAGTCCGCGTCACCTATAGAGGTGGGTGTGGGCGGCGGGTCGCGCAGGTGCGTGGCGATGCTCATGACGGGCGGCCGGTGCGTGGGCGTGCTCTGCCGCGACCCGCCGCCCGCCGCGCCCGCCGCGCCCCCCGCGCCCTCACACACACTGACGCTCTTACTGTCCTCGTCTATAACCAAACAAAGAGCTAATCTCCCAAGGCTGGAAACGAGTTTGCGGTTCCCCTAGCGTTGATTTCTATTGGCGTCGGATCAAATAATTTTGGCGATCGGTTGCTCGTTTGCTCCCTACTCATCTAAGCTCTGGTAAAAGTGGCAGTTTCTATATGACCCCTCTAACGACGTTTTTACCTGACCTACATCAAAAGAACCCAATTTATTCCAAACTAGCTGTTGTACACGACTTTGTTCGTGTGACAAAAAAATATAGCCTATTTTAGTTTAACTTTTTAAAGGTGAATGAATTAAAAAAAATAGCGTTTGAGTTATTTCAATACATACAAAAATAATTTTTTTTCTCTATAACATTAGTATAGATTGGATTGATATTTTTATAAAATACTATACGTTTGACACAATTTTTTTTATCCTAACCCAGTGGTCTTCCTAACTCACCTGCAGGTTCATCAGAGCCGAGCTTGGAGAAGAACGATACTAGGAAGGCGAGGGTATCCTGGTCGAGGTTGAAGCGCAGCGGCAGCAGCGACACCTTGAGGCAGCACTCCTGCGCGCTCAGCTGCGGCTCCGGGCGCAGGTGCACCGCCTTCACCACCACCTGCACGAAGGGTTAAAGAACATCTGATATATTGTCAAAACTGGCTAAGCAAGAAACCTCTATAAACGAGAGTCATTCTCTGGTCCCGACGAGCTACCTACATAAGCGAGACACTCGGATTAGAGAGAAACCTCTATAAGCGAGACCCTATGGCTTTATTAGACCGAGTTCATGCAAAAAACGACCTTATTGCAAAAGCAAAATAACCGTCTTCATCGCGAATTTAAACTAATGAAGCTATAGTGTAAAGGTGGAACTATAACCATAACCGACTATTCGACGGTGGTTAAAGTTACGGTTATGCATAATTTCGTTACAACATTTTGACACTGGTTAAAATTACTTCATTTTTTTTATATTAAAAGAGTAAGCGGCCACCTAGACTCGCTGAAATAGTGAAGCGACCACTGCCCATAGACGTCTGCAATTGCAGATTGCATTGCCTACCCTTAATCTTCGTAGGAGGAGACCCACAGCAAGAGGATAACTCCTCTCCCTATGCCTTCCCTCCCCCGGAAAATCCACTTCCTCTTCCCATGATTTCCTTATAGGAAAAGGATAGGAAGGAAAAGTGGATTAAAATTAGGCCCTCCGGCACTACACTCGTCGGACGAAACACGGAATTGCTTCCATTTCACGCCTGTCTTCTGTGTGGGTGTGGTATGTCAGCGGGCGAGCCCGACAATTAGTGCGATGATGTTAAAGATAGAGAGCCCCTACCAACGTTAGAATATTCACGTTCATATTTCACCCTAACCACCCGTTCAATTTTAGCCGGTTACGGTTTTTTTTTATAAGAGAAGGGGGCAAACGAGCGGCTGGATCACCGAGGTGATCTTCGACGCCCATCGACATTTGCATGGTTGAAGTTATGGTTGATGTCTGTCAGTGTAAGTCAGGGTATTTTATTAGACTCTTACCATATGCGCGTTCTTCCTGTCCGGCTCGTCCTTGAGCTTGTAGTGCGCGAGCAGCTTGTTGATGTCGCTGCGCACGAGCCGGTCCAGCACTTCCAGCTTGCCCACCGCCAGCGTCTGCCGCGCAGCCTGCGCTGCCCCACCAGCATACACCTCGTGCACGAACTTCACCTGAAGAGACATTTTAATTATCGTGCTCATATTAATATTATGTTCGTAAATATGTATAGGTATTCGACGAGAGAGGTGTGGCAGGAGGTCATGTAATTTCAGTAAGTGCAAAGAAATTTGAAAACACATGACCCAAATCATTGAACTACTAAATAAATCTAATGGTGTAAAAAAATTATGCTGTTTTACAATATCACGCAGACGAAGTCGTATGTCACACCTAATATATCATAAAATTACTAAGATATTTAAAAAAAGGTTAAAGGTTAAAGGTTTTGACCCATGATGGGCTCCATTTTCCGCAACTCCACGACTAGCGCGTATTTTGCGTGAATACACATATCTTTGAATTTCTTCGCCGATATGTGCAGGTTGGATCACGATGTTTTCCTTCCCCTAAGAGCTAATGTTACTAAGATATTTATAAGCATTTGTAGGATGTTGTGGTGAGAGGGGTGGGAAGGACTTACTTTAGGAAGTAGCAGCTTAAAGCCTTGAACTCACTAGGATAGTATAATATTTTAGTTTAATTTATTAACTAAACGTGTCCGAACAGCGACATTTTCCTACAGTTAATTAGTTAATTCTTTGTTCGGACACTTACTAATTACTACTCGACTGGTGGTGGTTTGGTTTGTGAGGTATACCTTAGCTAGGCGCAGTTTGACACAGGTGGTGTGGTCGCGCGCGCGTCCGCCGCGGGTGCGCAGGTCGCGGTGCGGCGCGGGCGCGGGCGCGGCGCGCACGCGCTCCTGCCCCGCCGCCCAGCTCACGCCGTGCCGGTACGCCTCAACACCGCTTTCGTACGGCTCGTAATCTTTACTCCTTCTATACATACAAATAAGTGTTATCCTACGGCCTCATTAGACCAGGTAAGCGATAAAAACAGAGATTTTACTACGGCGTAAGTACGTTTTTATCGCGGCTACAGTAAAAAATGTGTAACTGGCGTACTCACAGTAGCCAGTCACTAATAGTCTCTTAGTTTTAAATCTAAACTAGTAACAGAAATCTCCACAAAGGGGTTACTTATGACTTTTAAACTTTACTATTTTTACTTACTATTTAAAAATTTACTATTAAACTGTTTAGATAATAAGATTGTCTTACCATTAACTAGCGTTATATATTTATAACAGTGCCATCTATTGTATAACTAAAGGAGTTATGGCTACTGTTACTGGTATTCAATATTTCCTAGAAATATTAAAAATATAACATTATGCATTGTATTATATTTATATTTACTTGGAGATAGGAGAGCCATGCGGTCGTTTATCGCTCTCTATGGTGACCGTCTTCTTGCTTGTAACATCCCCTGGAGCGGCGAAGTCGTGTCCGCCGTACATGTTCCATGTTAAGCTCATTTCGCGTAGCGTATATCTTAGAAATATACATAATAATGTACAATTTGAATGAATAATAGGGGTTTTTGAATACCAATATGGATGTTTTAATTTCACACGAATGCAAGCATGTATCCAGGCTCTTGGTTCTGGGAGGGGACAAATAATAAAAAAACATGTGAACTGTGGAAAATCGCTGTAAATTTTAATAATTAAAAGAAGTACCGTCTGTAGTTTAAGCAATAAATAGGTTAGATGGCGCTATTTAAAAGAAAGGAAGAAAAGAAAGAAAGAAAATACATTTATTACACATAAGTACCACAAAAAAAACACACACACACACATTGTAAAGTGTGGCAAAAAGGAGCCAGCTCATCGTATGCAGGGACGGATTAAACCTTCCCTGCGCTGGTTTTCAGCAGACTCCTTTGGATCGCATATGGATTGGTACACTAAAACTTGTAAGCTTGGCATCGCTAACTGTGATGTCTGGGAAGTGTGTGTGTTAATCAAACGGCGGTTGGTATTGGACTGATTTATTATTCGTAACTGACGGTACCACTATATGCGGATACCCACAATATAATTATATACCACAATATCTCTCCCTTAAAAAAAATGCAAAATTTACATTAAGCTACATGCATGCCATACAATAAATCTGCATACAAAATCAAAACATAATTGTACCATAATTGTATCAAATCTATCTTTTTTACCTACTTGAAACAACATGCAAGCAAAAAACAAATGGCTGAAAATGTTTTTTTTTTCGTTTTTTTTGTGAAATCCTTACTATCCCCTCCCCTCTGTATACGTGCTTGCAAGAATGTGTCAAAATATATTTTTGTCTATTTTTTCTTTGTTGCAATCCTATTTCTTACCTTAACACCGGCATTGGAAAACTCTTCGGTGCTTTTAGCACGTCAGTCCTCGCCGCGGGTACAGTAAAGTGGTTATCAATCATATAGACAGGACCTGGACACAGCCAGCGTACGACCGGTTCATCCATTTCATTGTCCTGTCCGCATCCACTATTGTCTACAATGCAGTACTCGTCATCCGTGTTACTACCGTCACCGACTGATTTGATCTGACAGAAAAGTTTTCAAGGTCATACAAAAGATGGCGCTGTTTTCAAACAATAATTGCTATGTTTAATGTGACTTGGGTTGGTTAAAGAAGGATGGACAAATACCTATGAACCTTGGGTCTACCTACTCAACTCCAACTATATGTTTTGGAACTGTCTTTACTTATACTTATTTTTTTGTTATGAATGGAAATTGTAGCATATGGGGTTCTCGAGTTATTGGCAAAACAAAAGTAAAGTGTATAGTTTTAATTCAATCCTATTTAGTGTAGACTTACATCTATTGTTCTGAAGTTTACCAATATTTATAGAGTACGGAGTAGGGTAGGGACATTTTTTATTATTTTATATGGTGGAAAACGACTAAACGACTACTTGGACTCCCTAAAGAAGTCCTAGTCCCACCTTAAGTCTTGCTTAAGTGACCATTAAGTAGCTCAAAGTATAGTTAATTCGACTTAACAGATGCTTAAGTACGTACCTTTTTACGTTTAGGTTTCTTAGGAGTACTTTTAGGTGTTGACGTCTCCGTCACATCTCTAGTAGATTGTACTAACGGAGGTTTTGTTTCTAGAACTTCCTCGACTGGTAAAGGAATGTCTTCCTCTAAAGATTTCGGTTCTGTATCTAAATTGATTGCTTCAGAAGATGGCTGTTTGAATTTCATATTAGACTCGTCAGGGAAAAAGAATATTTCAACTCCCTCTTTTTCAGTGGAACTGTTGAGTTCGTTTTCATCAACTATAAAAGGTATAAATAAATAATTAATAATGGAGAGACTGCAAGATAATATGATATATTTATTTCAAGTACTTACTGGTATTGTTTGGACTTTCCTTCATAGCTTCGGCCATAAGATCATTTACTTGTTGAATTTCGCTTGGCGATAGTTCTCTAATTTCTTCTATGGGTCGATCATCGAGACCTATAAAAAGAAAAATCTATCAATGACTATAAATGGGCTATAAAATAAAAATGTCAAAAGAGGGCGCTGTTTTCAATTGATTTGTTTAAAAATATGATAAGAGATGGCGCTATTATCAACTTCTTTTTATCTTTTCGTATACCACAGACCGAGTTCGCGATAAAACGGACTTACATCGAAGCAAGTTCGCAATATAAACGCAGATTTTGCTCCGACGTAAGTTCGTTTTTATTGCAAACTCGGTCCAGTGAGGCCGAAGCATTAGAAAAAAGGTTAGTAATTTGACCATTGCGTATAGATGTGAGTAGGTAGAGTCTATATTAGCTTACCGACGAGTGTTTCCATCGGTGGGTCGGAGCAGATGCTGTGCCGGGGCGAGTGCTGGGCGGGCGCGGGGGGCGCGGGGGGCCGGGCGTCGCCGTCCGCCGCCGCGTACGTCAGCAGGCGGCACAGCGCGGACGCGGAGTCCCAGCATGTATGCACACTTACCTGATTGTTGCTCGCTGTCACCTCCACTTGGGGCTGTTCACCTGACTATATACGAAAGAAATAAAAGTAAATAAAGCTACGTAAGTATGTGATTTTAGTATCTAATGCCAAGACTTCCTTAGATCGAGTTTATGATAAAGATAAGCGACCTCAATCTCTTAAGCCCTGTTCGCACCAGGATAGTATTTTAGTCTAGTAGCAAGTAGCATTAATCCGAACAAGGGATTTACTACTATTCGGACTCGTTTAAGCCTAAACCTACGCATTAGGGCAGTAATTTAGTAACTAAACGTGCCCGAACAGCATTATTTTAGTAGAATAGATTAGTAAATCCTTTGTTCGGATACTTGCTACTTGCCACTCGACTAAAATACTATGCTAGTGCGTACAAGACTCTAAAGGTTTGTGCAAGTAAACGTCGACAGCGTACTTTTTTTATTTCAAATTTATGAATCCCTGTCTCTCTTAGTGTACAATTTACATTTTGCTCATACTAAGGAGCTCCATTAGTGACCAATAAACGTCTATGAGAGCAGTAGGCAGCAAACATAGATTAATAAAATTACGAAAAAAAGTATATGACTTTAGTAAAGTTTAGTAATTAAGACAATAATATGTTTTAACAAAGGTATTTCGACGCTGAAAACACAGAGTATTACTTACACTATTAGCTTTATCTTCAGTCCTCAGTGCTAACTCAAAGAGTCCCACATCTATCACACATACATAATCCCTCTGTACATCAGGTGGCTTATCATCCTGAGGAACCTGCTCATTGGTCCTGGTACCAGTATGTGACAGGAACAGAGTACACTCCTGCGCGAGGAACCGTAAACAGGACGTGTTTGTCTCTGGTATCAGATTACTCGATACACTGAAGTTACCCAATGTTAGGACCGTTCGTATCGGCAAGTAAAGGGGCCTGGAAGTTTTGTATTGTAGCATCAAATGTATGCAAATATTGCTAAATAACAGAGTTACTAGCTCAAAAATACTACACTAAGGTGCACTTAAGTGGTACGTCAAAATCTTAAGCATTACTTTTATAAGTGCGGCAGTATCAAGCACTAAGTGGCCACTTAATTTTTCTGGGTCAGTAAGTCTACACTAAGAGTATTCCTAAGTGACGAACTAACATCTCTAGGCAGTGAGTCAGGCTAAGAGACGCCCTAAGAACTTACCTAATTAATTTAAATACGTCAGAAAGTCTACAATAAGGATATCCCCAAGTAACAACCTAACGTCCCTAGGCAGTAGTAAGTCATCCTAACAGGTGCCCTAAGTGACCACCTAATGACTTTGAGTAAGTCTAAGTGACGACCTAAGAACTCCCAAATGAGCAGTAAGTGGCCCTTTAACGGTGCAGAAACACAATTTAGTTAATTACCTATAGTCTATAGCACAGTCCCATACATGTACGTGTAACTCTGATAGTACGGTGGAGGGCGTGTACCCGGGCACAGGGTAGTCGAGTACATCCAGTACGTCCAGCAACTGGCTCAGCCATGCAATGCCCTTGTCGCCGCGGTGACGCAATGTTGCCTGCTCTATGCCTATCGCTATGCAGATCGTCTGAAAAGTTTAGTGATTCTAAATCCAGACACCCTGGGGTCCAGGGTAAAACTAATGATGGGTCAAAGTCAAAGACCCTTCACTTAAAATGAAAGTTTGGTAGACATGACAAGACATGTAGACTGTGTAGTGACTTTGTAGTGCAGTTCTGTTAAAGACATGTACAAGGTTGGCAAGTTTTGGTGTGCATTAAATTGTTTTTCAAACTTTATGGCGTTGCTCATTGGGAATGCATAATAATTTATTGTATGGAAAAAGAAGATTAAAAAAGATAATAATAATAGACAGAACTAACAGTCAACCTTCTCCAATTGGAGAGGCACTTGGAGAAAATATTATTTTCTATCGCTCTGTAAGAAATCGATTTAATCTTACCTTTAAATTAGGAGTGTCCCCATCAGGATCGGTCTTCAATGCGAGAGAGAACATATCTTTAGTTTGAAGACGATCTTTAATTATGATTCCTTTATTAGAAGGGTATATTGTTGTCTTCAAGTGTAACGGTAGAGATGTACCGTATAAACGTAATGGAGGTTTCTCTGAAGGTATTGATAGGAGTGCTGTAAAAACGATTTTCAATTTGATCCCGGCTACAGAAGTTCAGTTTTTAAACTGCCGTAATTTGAACTGCACAGTCGAACTGTACAGATCTGTTTTGTCTACACATGTTGGTTTTAACTACGCAGTCGAACTGTACGGTTAAGACTGAGCGTCTTAGCCGGCTTAATAAAAATTTTTGTAATATTGTGTAAATTGGTTGGATTAAGATAATAATTGTTGGAAAACATATAATAAAAATCCGAACCAATATTTTTATATTTTTTTCTCTGTAGCGTACGCTTAGGTCCCAATGGAGTGAGCAGAAATTAGCAATTTACATTTGGCAATGGGTTACCTCGTTATTTACTCATTATTTTGAATTTACAATCATAATACACGAAAATTAAGGAAACTCTTGTCTCTGTCCCTTTAGAAAAGAATAAAAGAGACAACAATATGTCTTTACAATGGTGGTTTCCCATTGGAAACTCAAGCTAATATGTTAAATAAATCGCTTGTAAATTTTATATCACTTACGTTCATGATACAATGTAAGTTTTCCTGATCGCAGACATAATTGTGCGGTCTTCGCGCGTCCGTTGAGGCCGCTCACTTGACACATGCTCAGTTTATGAGCCTCCAGTACTAATTCACCCATTTGACCGGGCACCACGCGCTTGTTGCTATCCTTTGTTTAGTATAAATTCAATCAATATTAGCTTTTCTTAAGGTTTGTTAATATTTAAATATCTAAACGTGGTAGAACTAACAGCTTTAGCAAGATATGGCTCGTGATAAAAGAGAACTTTCAATATGTATTAACAGTTTGGTTAAGTAAACATTAAAGCACTATGAGTAATAAAGGTAGAAAGCATGAAAAAACATTATTTTGTATAAATCTAGTAGGATAATAAATTACTAGCTGTCCCATGCGACTCCGTCCGTGTTTAATTAATTAATAAAAAAATAGTAAGGACTCCATTTTCTACCACAATATCATATATTTGAGTTAAATTTTATCGAGATCCGTTCGGCCGTTCTAATGATATCTTCAACCCTCCATCCATCCATCTTTCGCATTTATAATTAGTAAGATTATTCAAATTACTAAAAATAATGTAACGAGCGTAGGTGCTCAGGGGTTTAGCTCTTGACTTGTAAACTGCAGGTCCCGAGTTCGAATCCCGCCATGTACCAATATGTTTTTCCATTTTCGAATTTCATATGTACATATTCACCCGACGCTCTTACGGTGAAGGAAAACATCGTGATGCAACCTGCACATATCGGCGAAGAAATTCAAAGATATGTGTGAAGTCGACCAACCCGCACTTGGCCAGCGTGGTTGACTACGGCCTAGTCACCCCTCAGGGTAGGCTCCGAGCCCCTCGGTGGGGACGTTTAGTGAGCTGGTGATGATGATGAATGTAACTTACTCTGACGGGAGCGAAGATGGTCATAAGTCCATTGCCGACTTTAAGAGTGAGACAAAAGTTGTGTTTCTCGCTCTCCTTGTGTTCGGGCAAGTGGCGAGAGTTTCCGATGCCCTTCTTCAGTTTATTGTCGTAAGTCGAATAATACAGATTCTCCTCTTCTGACGATGAACTTTCAGTATCGGAATCTAAAAGTTGTACAAGTTTTTTTTTATTTTTATTTTAAAATAACAAAGATAATTATGAAAAATCTTTTAAATACAGTTTATGTATTTACGTAGGAAATTCTTATTTTTTTATTTGAAACTTTTTTTTTTGACATTTTCTGAAATAATTCCTAATAATAGATATAACTGACCGTAAGCTCCTCCTTTACACATGCCAAAAGCTGGGTATATGCCGCCGATGTGCGGACTGATCTCGAACTGCTCGACTATATGCGGCTCCCATAGCAACAGGTCAGAGTTTATACGGTTGTAGATTATCTCGTATAATTGTTTCGATCTGTGAGGGTAGTTTTAAAAATATAAAAAATAACTTAGAGCGTCGGTGGCTCAGGGGTTTAGCTCTTAACTTGTAAACTGCAGGTCCCGAGTTCGAATCAATTCATATGTACATATTTACCGACGCTCTTAGGTGAAGGAAAATATCGTGATGCAATCTGCACATATCGGCGAAGAAATTCAAAGATATGTGTATCACGCAAAATGCGCGTCGTAGAGTTGCCGAAAATGGAGCCCATCATCGGTCGAAACCTTTACCTTTACATATAGACTTTTGTAGATTTTGCTATCTAAACATTATAAACTAACGACACTAATGCTATTTCATTTTTTAATACAACTTCAAAGTGATTTTTAAATTAATTTGAAATCTTGTAGTGTGGATAAGTCTACAATTTTTTTAAACATAATTTTGTCATAAAATGAGAGGTAACCATTTTTTAATTTATCAAATCATTTAGTTTTTTTAATGGATGTACAAGAATTACAACTTGAATTCTGATCCGATTTTTTTTTTTTTTATTTATTTGATTTAGCATATTGAATTACTTATACTTACTCAAGTTGTAAGCTAAGTATAGGCAGGTTAAAATCGAGATGTATGTAGGAATTTTCCACAGAACTGTTTGTGAACTCCGCCATCTCCTCGTCCGTGCCCGGCACTATTAAATCTTCTTCATGAGCTAAAATATAGATTTAAATTGTAGACATTTTTGACACCTATAATCCTACGGCTTCGTTAAACCGAGTTCGCGATAAAATCGGACTTACACCGAAGTAAAATCTTCGTTTTTGTCGCGAACTCGGTCTAATGAAGCTGTAGGGTAACACGTTCGGTACCAAACAGTACCGGACGTGTTAACACCAATTTTAATAACAATAAAATAGTTTTTAAGTCCAGTTAGCGTCCAGTTGTCGCAATTTTTTCCATTGACACAAGATATCTAGGATATGTTGGGATTTTTTTTTTAATAAATACAATACCTTGATTATCTTCCTGTTTCGTAATACTCTGATGCGCAGTTTTCTTCCCGCTGAAGGGGCTCGGTAACGAACTTTTTAAATTATTCATTATGTACATAGAAGTTGTCATTGGATTAGGTACTTTTGGTTCGAAATTCATCTCCTCGTGTAACGAATCGAAAGGACCTCTGTTCGATTCCCGCGGCAGGAATGTAAGAGATATCCTGACAGAGAGGTAATTCAGTTATTTAAATGATTTATCAACTTTAAACACACAAAAAAAAATTATAACAATTTTTTTAAAAATAAATTATTTGTACTGGTTTTTCTTACCTTACGGCTTCAGTAGACCGAATTCGAGCAAAACAATGAAGATTTTGCTTCGGCGTAATGCCGTTTTTCGCGTGACATCGGTCTAGTGACGCCTCAGAATTAGAGAGTAAACTCTCTCTAAAGCCTTGTACGAACTAGGATAGTATTTTAGTCGAGTAGCAAGTAGCATTTATCCGAACAAAGGATTTACTACTGTTCGGACTCGTTTAAGCCTAAACCTACGCACTAGGATAGTAATTTAGTAACTAAACGTGTCCGAACAGCAACATTTTAGTAGAATAGATTAGCAAATCCATTGTTCGGATATGTGCTACTTGCTACTCGACTAAAATACTATCCTAGTGCGTACAAGGCTTTATTGTAGAATATATGTAGTATACACTATTTAACTTACATAGGTAAAGGCGTAGTTGTATTGTCCTTAAGAATGTTTCCTTCAAACGACGCGGCGTCCATTGTCGACTGAGCTACATGAGTTGGCGGTAAATGATCATTTTCCTGAAACAATAAGCATAATTATTATAATTGAAAAAAACTGTAAAAAGAAAATCCTCAGCAAACGGGCGTATCATAAAAAGGAAATCACATTTGGACTTTTCACGCCTTGTCACACCCTGGCAAACGAGCAAGTGGCCACCAGGATTCACCGAAAAATCTGAAGCGACTCCTGCCCATAGACATCTGCAATTGCAGATGCGTTGCCTACCCTTAACCTACGGAGGAGGAGACGCACAGCAAGAGGATAATACCTATTCCCCCTTCCCCGCTAATCCACTTCCCATCATTTCCTTATAAGGACGCATAGTAAGAGATATTATCCTCTTGCTGTGCGTCTCCTCTCCTTATAAGGAAATGATAGGAAGAGAAAGTGGTCTGGTATGCGCCAAGCCCCTGAGTAGGGACTTATAGAGAGCTGTTGATGATGATGATGATAAATGTTGGTATATAATCTTACACAGTAATAAAGTTGTATAGTGGTAGCTCTCAGTGTGAGCGTGGTGGGCAGCGGGCGCACGCTGGCCGCCTGCGCGCAGCGCGCCACCGCCGCCTGCAGCTGCAGCACCAGGTAGTCGGTGCGCACACGACGCGCTTCATGGTTCACACAGCTACGAAGATCTGCTATTGGGAACCTGGTAGGATACAAATGTTGTATATGAAGATCTGCGGGGCTGTCCAAAGTACTTTTCGATCAGCGATATCGCTGATCGAATCGACAAAAATGTATGAAACTGATATTAACATTCGATAAAATCATGTGATTGTCACGTGTAAGGTATCGAATGTTAGTGTCAGTTTCATACATTTTTGACGTTCAATAAAGATTCGTTTCGTAGCGAATGTAATTCGGGTAGCCTGCTATTAGAAGACTGGCTGAAGAACGTTACAAAAGTCTTGAAATCTGCTATTGGGAACGTGACAATACAAGTGTTGATGCAAGTTCATAAACCGTGCTTACGGGACAGCTGACATGTCTACCGTCAGTTTGATAATGAAGTAAATAAACCACTAAGGTAGCGGTCGTATCGGTAGGTCCTTGAAATAAAAGCAAAGAACTGAACATTAAAAAAAAATAGTCCCTTGGTTTTGGCGCCCTTTAAGGATAGCGCCCGTGTGCATTGCACACTTTGCTTATATAGTAGCGGAGGCCCAGGGAATCAAGGCCCTGTACCTAAAAAAAAGTTACCCTAAAAGGTTAAAGGTTTTGATCCATGATAGGCTCCATTTACCGCAACTCCACGCCTAGCGCGTATTTTACGTGAATACACATATCTTTGAATGTCTTCGCCGATATAGAGATGGAGTTCGCGGAAAAAACCGCTATTTTGCTTTTTGCGTGACATCGGTCTAATGAAGCCGTAGTATATACTTACCTAAGTATAACATTAAGTATGGGGCAGTGCAGTGCGAAGTTGACATGCGTGCGCGGCTGCGCGGCGCGCGGCGCGCTCGCCGGGAACAACGTCGCCGACATGCGCTCTATTACTGTTAATTCTACATCTATGAAGAACGGACTGCATTTTACACTGAAATTATTATTATAAGAAATTCATAATTGTATTTATGTAAGAAATTATTATTTTATGACTAGAGAAGTATAGCTTTTAAGCTATTTGAAAACTTTTCACGCTTGAAAATGAATTAACCCTGATTTTGTTGGAACTGTTTGACAAACAAATATTTTTATTTTGTTTTAAATATCTAATTAATAATCAGTGGTAATGTATTTATTAAATATAGATTAATATAATTATTTTATTATTTTACCAAGCTATTTTTTTAATATAAATCAACAGTATTATGTTAGTACGGCTTCATCAGACCGAGTCACGCAAAAATCGCCTTTACGCCGAAGCAAAATCTCCGTTTTTCGCGCGAACTCGGTCTAATGAAGCCATAGGATTACAATAATATTTGCTTACACAATATCCGTAGTAGGAGAGACGAGTTTCTTCTCACCAGATATCCTCATATATTTCGATGTTTGTTTAAAATTGATCTTTATATTTGGCGTCTGTACATTAGTTCCTAGATCTGGATCATCTAAAAAAAGGGTAAAAAAGGGTAAAAAAGGGTAAAAAAGAGTAAAAACTCATACATTAAAACATACGTACTAGCTGTACCCCTCGACTCGGTCTACGCGGAACTTCAATAAAAAAATAACAAGTAGCCTACAAAAATCCGTTAAGTTTCGGAGACACCTTCTAACAAACATATGCCCTTCTGTGTATCGTAACTTTCTCATAACTACATAGTATAAAACAAAGTCGCTTTCTCTGTCCCTATATCCCTATGTATGCTTTAATAAAGTGATTGAAGAGGAAGATTTATATGATAACATCCATTAAATAGTGGAGAAATACTGTTATTTTTAGGTTTCTAATGTGATGTAAATAATAAAAAAAAACGCATTTTCGTAGTGTAGCCAGAGAGTGTCATTCTA
Organism: Papilio dardanus tibullus; assembly: GCA_013186455.1. Lineage (NCBI taxonomy): Eukaryota > Metazoa > Arthropoda > Insecta > Lepidoptera > Papilionidae > Papilio > Papilio dardanus. The sequence goes on along the minus strand of QDHC01006833.1, from coordinate 301,165 downwards.
TGGTCTCGACGAGATACCTCCATAAGCAAGAACCTCGGATTAGAGAGAAACCTCTATAGCCGAGATGTATATCGAGGTCCCTTGGACTCACTTATCCATGTTCCACTCCATTTAGTACCATCATTGCACCCGTGCGAAGCCGGGGAGGGTCACTAGTCTATACTAATATTACGAGTATAAAGAGAAACTTTGTATTTTTGTTTGTATTGAAATAACTCAAGAACCATTGGGCCGATTTCAAAAATTCTTTCACCATTACAAAGCTACATTATCTCCGAGTAACATAGGCTATAATTATTATTTAATTCCACGCGGACGAAGTCGCGCACAATCGCTAGTTTATAATATTAGTAAGAAGTATGATAAATTCTTATACCTTTATTTTCAAATTTGATTAAATCATAGCTCTGAGGTTTATCTTGAGACTGTTCGTAAAGACATTCTCTTACTAGGAAGTTCTTGATGGCCGCTTCGCACATCGTCTGGCTGCCGTGTGACGTCACCTTCTCACTCCCGTCTAAACTCATCTCTGTGGTTAATATCCTGAAATATATCATATATCTATATTAATATTATAAAGAGGAAATATTTGTATTTTTGTATAAATTGAAATAACTTAAAAAGTAATAGCCCAATTTCAAATATATTTCTTCAGTAGGAAGCTACATTATCCTTGACTACCATAGGCTATATTTAATGTCTTTTTTAAGAATCTTTTCTTATTTTTATTGTTTTTTTTATTTTATCTTGGCACAGGAAAGAGAGGGTTGGAAAGAACTCCACCGAACCTTAAACTAAAGAAGAAGAAGAATTGATTTTTCTAATATCCATGCTGCAATAGGCTGTAAGTTACTAAATTAGTCTATTTTGTTCTGTTTTGGACCTATTTTTGTAGCATTTCTAAATCGATTCAAAAACAACAAAACTTTTATAATTCATTAAAACTAAAGTAATTATGAAACATCTATCATTTTTTTAAATGTGCAAAAATATAAAAAAAAATAATTTAAATTACCTTAAATGGTTTCTTTTTGTAGCTTTATCCAATGCTTCGTTAACTTTATGGTTCTCTCTACGATCGTCATTTCGACAGAAAGATTCAACATTGTCAAAGAACTCTCTTGAAGCTAACTGCATTTTGACAATGGACGCGGGAGAAATGTAATCTGTACCCATTGGGGTACCTACTAATATATCCTAAAAATAAAAAGTTTTTACAAGTTTTTTTCAATTCACCTAAAAGTAGCAAGTAAAAAAAAGCCGACTTAAAAAAATGTAGCCTTACTCTAAGGCTTCATTAGAGCGATGTCACGCAAAAAACGGCCTTACGCCAAAGCAAATCTCCGTTTTTCCCGCGATTTTAGTCTAATGAACCCTAGGTCACAACTTTTAGAACTTAATAGGAATTAAATACCCCTTTTAAATAATTTTTTCCATTTCAGCTATTATATTGCGCAATCAAGGGCTAAATTTAGAATATTAAGTTTAAAATTATAAGCTATTTTAATTTTTTTTGTACCTTATGCAGCAAAACGCAAGCAAATGACGCCATTCTGAGACTGACGTGTGAAACCTCTGCTGTCGGATCTCCGTCAATACGGGGAACTGAAAAAATATCGACAATGCTAAAAATAAAAAAATACAAGAAAATACTTTTTCACTATTTTCTTCAATAGATGGCGCTGTAACTAATCAATTTTAGTCATTTTCATTTTTTTTCATATATATTTAAAATCGTATACCTTTCCTGTTCCTCTTGATCCTGGGCTGCGCGGAGGGCATGCTGACACTGGACGTCATACTGGCGCTCATGGAGCTCACAGAAGATGTAAAACTCTCTGTCATCTGGTTAGTGGTCATCGGGTGGAACTTCTCACTTTCCGCGTCACTGTCTTCTTTAAAAAGAAGTATGGTGTTAAATGCTAACGAATTTAGTGCCATTATTGTGATATAGTATTAAAATTTATCATTTGTTACAATTCTAAAATAGTAATTTTTTTGTGTTAAGTCTCTTAGGGCTGAATGGCAAAAATTTATTTTTTCTATCACAGACTTTGCACAATTCCCTTTAGAGAAATAAGTGTCCGACATATTTAAAAATTCAGAAACGGATTTGTAAAATGATAACTGCACATATGAAAAAAATAAAAAATAATTTTATCATTTTTTATGGTATAAAATTCTTACCAAAACTTGGTCCAGACCATCCATACATGTGTGTCGGTTTACTTTGCCGCTCCAAGTTGCCTTGCAGCTGAGCTTCTATTAGTTGGAAGTCAGCTTGTTTCATTGGCTTGCACTGCATGTTCACACCGCTTTGACGAAGAGGTAAATTGCTAGAAAAAACTTGTATTATGTTTTTGACAAAGATATCTGTATGTAGTTTTACTAAAGGTAGCAACAGCCTTACCTTGTATCTTCTAAATCTGGTTGATTCAAAGCATCAACAAGTTCAAACAATGTATGTAACTGTCTAGGTGTCAAATACACTATGAGGGAACCTAACAACATTTTCACTTCAACTTTAGGTCCTTCCACTTCTTCTGAATATTTCAACTTCAATGCTAATTCCTGTTGTCCCGTTAACTTAGCGAAGACTATTGGCTCAGGTTGATTGGCCTTTTCTTCAGGTGTTGGTTCTCTCGACCCACTTTGAGTATCTTCACCAATTATTTCTTTGATCGGATCAGATTCGATAGTTGATATAACACTTTTAGTTTCATAGAAAACATCACTAGCACTTTGGTAGTTAACGTCCGGTGTTTCAGCTTCAGATTTATCAGCTTGCGATGAGACTGATTTTTCCATAGTAAGACTTCTCGCCATGGTCCTAAGTTTGGATGGGAACTCATCTACATATAATGTAACACCATTGAATTTGATTTTCTTGTTGGTGTATGTTGAAACAATATAGGTTTTTGATTGTCCAGGATCGGTCGTTTCCGGAATTGGTTCTGTACCAGCTTCGTCAAAGTAATCAATGCTGTAATTAAGTTAATAATATGAATTTGGTTCCCTTGTCTTCATAGCTGGCTTTGAAATAAAACTTACTTCTGTATATGAATTTCCAAAGCGATCCCTTTGACACCATTTTTGGGCACATGTTCAATTCTTATTTTGGTGTTGACAAATTTAACCTTCACTCGGCTCAAAACTAAAAAGTTAACAAAACAGGTTTAATTAATCATTTCGCTTACATTATGACTTCTGACTTAACTCATACTTGCTTTAGCTAATATTAAACTGCTAATAGCTGATTGAAAAGTGATCCAATCAGTCCACCAACACCTTACCTGAATCAATAGCATGAGCAAACATTTCAATCCCCTCCACAGGGTTAGATTCCTGTGGTCCAGCTTCGTCCCGGAGACATTCAGCAGCGAGTTGCATTGATGATGACATGGATGACCACATTGACTCCAACATGGATGATACTACAGAAGGAAATTTATAAGAAAAAAATATCATTCAACTTAGAAGTTTAAAAATATTGTCTTTAAAAAAATATCAATATGTTAAATACATAATATCCAATTCAAAATCCATAAACAAGACAGTTATCTATACTGTAGTAAGGATCTATGGTTTTAGTTGATAAAACTGATATAGATACACAAATTTCTTTGTATGTATTGTTACCTGGTTCAGCTCTGACTTTCGGTTGTACAGTGAGAGACAAGCCATTGACTTCAACAATAGAATCATCTTTTAACAATGTTGACCAAGGTATGGTCACTGTAATTTCATGCATCTGACCATCAACTATTTCCAACGGCCAATTTTGTGAGTCACCCAGTTCATTGAGTGCCTTAAAATGGCAAGAGTAGATACGAAATTATGCATAATAATAAAGATATATTTTAGAATATATTTTAAAGAGAGAAACTATGTATTTTTGTTTGTATTGAAATAACTCAAGAACCACTAGGGCGATTTCAAAAAATCTTTTACAATTAGAAAGCTACATTATCCCCGAGTAACATAGGCTATATTATTTAATTCCACGCGGACAAAGTCGCGACACGACAGCTAGTATAGATATATTTTAGAATAAAGAACAACTTGTCGTAAAGTTATGCACAATTTAGATTTTAGTAAAAAGAGGTTATATTCTTATTGGTAATAAACAAAGCAAAGAATATTTTCCTTATCTTATCAATTTAATTTATGCAGGATACTAATGTAAAGAAAGCGACGTACTCAACCGAATACATTTAGCCATATCGACTACAGCTAAAGTGCCTCAATACAGGTTTTCTTTATATAACTAATGTACAATCATATAAATGAAACTTGTTTAGTTCAAGAACCTTGGATTTGGACCAAAATAAACTATTTGATAAAAAATAATTTTACATTTGTTAAAAAGAGAATGAATCTTTTCTCCTTCCAATTTATTAACAAAACGTATCAAGTCAATGAATAGCGTGGAATAAATTTAGTTTCATGTTTAATAACTTAAAATAAAAGAAAGGTGAAGAAATGAAATGCCAGTCTTTAAAAAGTACAATGCCTGTAATACTTTTAATTTTTTGTACTGTATTGTAATATTGATAGGGTTTAGTATTGGCATTTTCTAATGTTTAAGATTTCTTTGTCTAAAAGGGCAAAAGTTAACACGTGTTTATAAAATATTGCGCATTTAAATTTGGCGTAGAAGGGATGTTGATAAAATTGTCAGTAACAAAGTTACGGAGTCTGGCTGATAGGGTGTGGTATAGATATAAAATAAAACTGATTTACCTCGCAGTCAAGGCTGACATCGCATACCGTTCCTGTTCCATTGTATAGATCCACACTCAGCTGATCTAAAGTGAGTTTTTCTTCAAGGAAATTTCCAAGGTAGCGTTGTAATAGATATCTGCAAGCCCTCTTCTTAATACTTTCAGACCATGGCAGATACCACAACATTTTAAATAATTTTAAAGATCATTACACTAAAAATTTATACTTTTGTGCGTAATGACTATTGTGATTTGATTTGCGTGTGATTGACTTTTGCACGTAAATAAACATAACGTTCCGTTTCATGTGTGCATAATCGATCCTTCAAAAACTACACAGATTAAAAAAAACTGAATAAGAATAGTTCCAGTTTTCGCCACTTAAATATGCAAAGGTAAAATAAAGGTTTTATAGTTGATACCCACTTAAATGGAGAACAGAATAATTATTTCTGAAATGATATTAAACAAATTATTGTCAGACGCCTAACAAACGAACACGAAACCAAACATGGTATGTTTTGCTTCTAGTTTTATAACAATGGGTCGTATCACGAAATTGCTTCGTAGATTTACTTAATTCCCGGACTGAACCAAACCTGAACCTAGCTAGCTCGCGGTAGTATTCAAAATGAACCGTATTGTGTTCGCTTGTTCGCACCGGCGGTTTTTATTTTACGGTGTGTTTATGATATTATTTAATTTTTCAAACCAGTTTATTTTCTTAAGAACTATAGAAGCAGTTGGATTTCCATACTATAAGTTGTTAATGAGTCTAGGCGATTGTAAGGGTAACAAATAATCTATATTTATTATTTACAATGCATGGTTTATTCGTTTTTTTGTAACTCATGTATTTTTTTTTAGAAAATATATTGTATTTTGAGAGAAAATTGTGGCCACAACTTCGTCTAAATAGAGTCTTTGATATTTACTACAAGAGCGATGATTGTGAGTATGAGAATTTACTTTCGAAAAATTAATACACAGGAAACTGACACTTAAACTACTATGAGTGTTTCAATCAAACAAGCTTTTGTCCGCGATTTTTTACAGAATTAAAAAAAAACTAAATACTTCAATAGGGCATGCGTTATTCTTATTCCTGACCATAACCTTAGTGCCATTTTTCAGCTGCAATCACAGTGTCGCGAGTTGAAGTAAGAGTAATATCCAATGATACAGGAATTCAAGCTTTTTCGAACAACGGTGTCGGTTCTCAAGAATTTTCGGCAAGCCTATTTTTACCGACAAATCTGGCAACGACTTTTTCAACATTAACCGTATTTACTTGTAGTAAAAAAAAAACTGAAAATCGCACAAAAGTTGAAGAGTTTAAGTTGTTGCCATTTTATAATATGAAGCCAAGTGATGATGAGGAACCAAAGTCAGAGGAGAGATTCCCAGAGTAAATAAAATAGTTCTTACATGTTTTGGTCCTAAAAATAGGAAATCACTAATTTTATCCACTCCATTGAAAGAGTTAAATTGTAATTTGTTACATTATTAAATTAATATATTTATCATATATTATCTATCATTTTTCTTATAGTCTACTAAGTTTTTAGCCTTGAACTTTGCATTTTCTTAAATTCTCGAGATTAGTTTCAGACTTTGAAATTAAGTATCCCTCGAGGAAATCACGAGGGTTGACCACTACACAAAATTGCAACACTCAGTCGGTTTCGAAACAAATTCAACTTTAATATGCAATAACCTTAGAATTGAACGTGTTAAGTTTATTTTCTAACGATATAAGTAATTTGAATAAAATGATTATTACACAATTTTATTTTTAATTTACTAAATTCGATAAATTTTTGTAATATGAAAAATAAAATATGTTTAAGTTACTTTACGTTATTTTTTTATTTTTGATCTTTAAGGAGATTATAAAAAGATTAAACTCGCAAACTTTAGTTATTATTGCACGACCTCTAAACAACGGCCATCGTAAAGTTTAGAAAGAGCAAAGTTAAAACGTTAATACCACACTTAAAAGTTTTAAATTAATTTTACTCGCCCGTAATGGCTATTCTGTTTTTCATTACTTTGGGACATCCATAAGTCCACAAGCTGCGTTAGTGGCGCACAAAATATTTTGTTAATATTGAAAAAAAATCTAGACTATTATTTAGGGGGAATAAAACTGCAAGCGGGCTTAGTTAAGTAACTTAATAAAGACACAAATTAAAGTTATACTTTCCACAGCTGAAACAAATGAACTTACTAAAAAAATATTACCTTTTCTGTTCCATTTTTAAATGCCTTTTGCCTTGCCTTTTTTAAATTTTAGATATCTATTTCTATGATCTATGGATGGTTTTCAATATAATGTAAAGGTACTTTAAATAGCAACATTTTATTGTCGACATAAATTACTTATATTTTCTATTGGCCCTATTAACGTATAACATTTTAGTTTGGAAAGCCCCTAAGCGTTAATAACGTGTAAAACTTTCATTAGCCCGCGGCCTTTTGAGCAATTAGGGATTAATTTACCTAATTATGTTAGGCGTTCATTCAACACCATTCAAATTGATTGTAAGATTATTAATATCAATTATTGATTAATTTATCATATTATGTACTTACAAATTAATCCAACTCCAATTATCAAATACGTAGTTCAATATCTGAAGTAACTTCGGATTATGTATTTAGTTTAGTCACGTTTAAAGGTATTTAAGGGACAGTTTATAAATGAGTTACAATAAGTCCACACTTCACTTTTACACGCTCGACCCTAAGGTTAATAAAAAAAACAAAGTTGATTGAAAGATTTTAATTAAACTTTATGATCAAAAAAAATCATTGTAATAAGGATAGAACATAATGTGCGCCTGCGCTGATTCCGTCCCATGTTTCAGTGACTATTTGTTCGACGTATGTCGGCGGGACTAGGAAGCCGTATTCATAGCCGGGGAGTTCTAATGTGTAAGTTAGTGGGATGCCGACAGCACGGGTCCAGTCTCTCGATGTTCCAGTGGTGAAGTACAGCACGTTAGCTGCGTTACCCACAACATATCTGTCAGCCTTATCGAGTGCCATCTCGTCGATAGCAGTCGCCATACGAACTCCCGCTACGTGGAGGGCCAATCCGTTTGATGGCAGGCTTCCTGTGTAATACAAATTTAGGATTATGATTTGACCAAAGTCAATTATCGCTTTTTCGGTCTTGGTTGCTCTCGCTCTCGGATAAGTTTAACGGAAAAGTGAAACCTAAACGAGCAAAGTTTTCTTTAACAACAACATTTCTGCTTAAATTCCAACATTCAACATGAAAAGGAAAAAAGTAAACGGTAATACCTACCGTTGTTACCCCAAGCGTACAAGAACATGTTTCCAAAACTGTGTAAGGAAATGTACATGGAGGCTCGGTCTATATTCTGTAAGACCACGTCTCTGATGACACGGATCTCGGGTTCAGAGAAAGCCGAGGGTCCCTCGTAGATGAGCGCGCAAGGGTTCGCACTGGCCGCGCTGGTACCGAAGTGATGGTCGAAGTTGCGGTTGCCGTCAACTCCAGGGCATTCATCGCTGCCTTCGTGAGATTTGGAACGGGTTTTACGCCACATACGATCCTGAACAAAGAATTTGTGAAAATACAAAATAAGTAAACCCCATTTACACATAGTTACAAAATACAGATATTACTCTGTTGCAGTGACTACTAAACACATTTTATTTAAATTCTGAACGTCATTTGAGTTATATGACTCTTCAAACATTACATTCACTATCCTGTTTCGTATCTCCGAAAATCATAATTTGAAAGTTTACTCACGAAACTGTCGTTAAAGCAGTAGGTACCATTCATTACTGTGGGTTTCCATGAAAGAAACACAGTTACTAAGCATATTTTTATCTCTCTCATTGTCTTTGAAATAAAAGAGATAACAGGACTTAACAATTTCGAGATATTGTTAGTTCATATTAGTGAATAAGTCACGTATAGTATAGGCAATTTTGTGAGTAATAATAAAGGTCACAATGTAATTGGACTCTCCCGCAACTCGTTAGGGTGTAATAAATAGAATTTCAAAAGTAACTTCTAACTTCAAGAGTTTAAGCCCTGACAAATACGAAAATGGAGCAATGACGAAGAGGTATGAATCTAAAAAGTATCTCCAAGATTATTCTGTGTCTTTTATATTCTATACGTTTCTTTTTCTATACGTTTGTACTCATTCCTATGGATGTGATAACTAGCATACATAGATATGTTTATCAATATATCAATTACCGTGTTAATCGAGTATTCATATCCATCCGGGTTAGCCATTGGGATGATGACCCAGTCGAGTCTATCTGTCAAGTTGCTGTCAACCACATCGACGACTAGCTGATGTATGATGTACAGAGCTACAGGCGCTGTCACCCATTCGCGGGCGTGCACACCAGCGTCAATAATGATCACAGGCTTCCTCAGGTCCTCGAAGCGAGATGTGGAAATCCTCACGTATTTGATCTGACGACCTTCGTAGCTAAGAGCCGCGTTTATAACCGTCACTCTATCAGGGAATTTCTCGCCTATTTGGTCGATATAGTTGTTGATCTGATAAAAATAATACGTTATTTATGCTTTTGAATATTTTCTAATATTATTTAGGATATATATGGTTAGGGAAAATGATAATATACCTCTTCCGAGTTGTAATACGAGTCCCAACTGATCGATTTGCCACTACGTTTCGCTGCATATTTCCTTTGTTTGATTACTGCTTCTTCGTTGCGAAGAATACTAAAACGAATGTAGAATTATGAAAACATTCCCAAGTTTAATATAAGTAAATAGATATAATAAATTGAAATAAAAAAAAGCAATGAACGTTATTATCATGTTATTTTAACTTACTCGGCCAGATTATCAATAACTTTGGTGTATGTCATTTGTTTGGTGTCGAAGTAATGCAACCATTTCTGTTTCTCCTCCGGTGCAAGTCGAACCAAAGCCTCCAGGCTACCGCTGGCTGAGCGCGCTGCAGGGGTCGCGGAGATGATATCCAGATGAGCCTCTAGGGCGCCGATCTCCTGACTCGGTCCAGCCACACGGTATAACTGATGCCTAAGATAAGTATTGGATAAAGACAAGCAATAGTTTGGGAAGAAACATCTACTTAATCATCGCTATTCTATCTGTTATGTGAAAGAGAAAGATACAGTTTTGAATAGATGAAGCTTAACTATAGGTTGACAAACGACAATCCTGAATTTAGAGGATATTATACAACAAAACTTGAGCTCAGTACAGAAGCTAGAGCTATATAGTCTTGCAGTTAACAAACGCCCGCAGAAATGGCCCGTGCAAGGAGTTGTGGAGTAGCGTTGTATAATTTATATTCAATTTGCCTTCATAACTAATATTAAACTTGGTCAGGCGCTGTGTTAACTACATGTGCGAGTACTGAACCATTGGATGCTCTTGGCATTGTACCAAGTTTTAGCGTTAACTTTGCTCAATTAATGTTCTTAACTAACCAATTTCATAGCTAAAACTAAGTATAATTCGCATAATGCAATTAAGATTAATATCACGAATGAGCCCTTCCAGCATTCTATTAACCAATCTTTTGGACTTTGGAAACTTTCTTCATTTGCTTGCTTTCCAAAGTTGCAATAATTTTTATATGTAATTAAGTATTACACGTAATGAATTGGTATCTTACGAAACAAATATGATAAACCAATAAACTTTATAACAAGGAGTTTGATTTTGAAGATATAAGTACTTAGTTAAAACCGAAAATAATTCATCTCTAGAAATTTCCAAATTGTCAGATAAAGTTAAACATGTCGTGATTTAGATTTATCTTCGTTTAATATATTTACTTCGTCAGGGAAATCCCACCAAATATTTCCATACACAGTAATTCTATATTTATTTGTATTTTATTATTTTACTCGTATATCGAAACATGTATTGTTAAGCAGGCTTTATCTTTTTGTACATGCATGAGAGGTATCCGATGAGGAAAATACATCGAAACTGATTTAGAGAAGGAAATTAATACCGGAAAACCTCGTTACGTGTAGGGTAAACAATGTTAGTATCGCTTATTAAAAGCCCTTAGCAGGGCCAAGGCGAAGACATGTCTCGTTACTTAGTTTCGTGACTCTATAACTATGTAGAGAATTAGTTACTAAAATAAATAAAATGTCATGCACAGGATTAAACAACACAACAATGTAAACATATTATAACTGGAGAACAACGGACCGGATCTATACGAAAGGAACACATAGACAACAGGCACCTAGGTTATAATGTGAACACAAGTTAAGTAAATAAGTATTCTTATTAACTATGGAGATGATTTTGTTCCAATGTATTTTTACTCCATTCTTCATTTCCCACACGCCACATTTAGTGGTGAAAAATACTCGAATCTATTTTAACTATAGTGAAATAAGCTTACCCTTCATATTTCTCATGTTTACCATGGGCAAAAGCCACGGCCACCAGTAGAACACAAAGCACCAAACGCGCCATCTCAATTGTACTAAACCTAATCAGCTACCGTATTTACTTTTAATTCCTCCCGATAACAACTTCTATATCTTTATTGCCCCTTAATCTGTCGTTGATTAAACGATAATTTGGATACACTTCTAGCTTTGATGTATCGCTTTATGATTATTGGTACAGTGCGCAACATGGTTACAGAAATGTATTCCTTCCTTCTCATCAAATCTTTAATAAGTAGGGTACAAATCATTAAATTTAAGTCTGCAGTATAGTTTGAAAGCGTCCGAATGTTTCGGTTTCATGAGTGAAGATCGATTAACACTTTGTTATTTTTAATAACACTTTGTTGTAACATATTGTTATCTCTGTTTTATGGGAATTGAAGAGGCGTACGACAAAGGGACCGCTACGACCTAGTTCACTTAGGATAAGGCTTCGGATACTATTAGTTATCATATTAGAAAAACTTTTGTTCGGATACTTCCTACATGCTACTCGACTAAAATAATAGTATTTTACTTTTTAGCAAGTGTCCGAAAAAATATTTTATAATGTACTCTACTAAAATGTTGCTCTTCGGACACGTTTTGTTATAAATTACTTGCTACTCGACTAAAATACTATCATAGTGCGTATGAGGCTTTAGGTACATTCAAGAAGTGAGCATATCACCTCCTAAAAGGCCGGGCATGTATCTGTGGTTCCTCTGGTATTGCAGATGTCAATGGTGTCGATGATCACCTCGGTGTTCCCGGTACTCGTTTGCCCCTATTTCTTATAAAAAAAAGATATTCTTTACAAATGTTACACCAGTGGAAACCTACAGTAATGTTCATGTTTACGTCGCGATCGCACGCATCACGCAGGCAGTAAACCTAACATTCTAACAACACGCATAACGGAGAACATGAGTATTATGAAGTAGGTGTTTAGTTACCTATCGAATGATTGATATTTCATTCTTTATCAATTACTAGCTGTTGTGCGCGACTTCGTCCGTGTGGAATTAAATAATATAGCCTATGTTACTCGGGGATAATGTAGCTTTCTAATGGTGAAAGAATTTTTGACATTGGCCCAGTAGTTCTTGAGTTATTTCAATACAAACAAAATACAAAAAAACAAAGTTTCCCTCTTTATAATATTAGTATAGATGTAATCACAAAGATAATCCAACAGGCGCCTACATCGGAAATATAGAATAATAATTTCATATTTAAAAACAAATATTGGTGTACATTTAAGGATTATTTTTTATCAATATATTTTATACCAGTATTAGATAATAATGTAGTGATAGGATAATTAGAGTATATATTTGATATAGCAAATACGTATACTAAAAAATAAATGCACTGCCTACTAAAAGCAATTGTTAAATGATACTCGTACATAATATTTTTCTACACGTATGTACATTTTTCACTTTTATTAGGGAATTCAAATTGACTATGACAATGATATTAAATGTAAGTAGGTACTTTTGCCCTTATGACGTCATTTCCTTTTACATTAGGAGAGTATTACGTTTTACGAAAAGAAAACGTCAAGACGAGTAATAATCGTAATTTTTAATAATGTAAGCAACCGAATATTTATTTTACTATAATAAAACATCGACGTAAAATATATCTTACTTTCATTATACTGAAAGGACTATAGATCCTTTAAAACCTTATAATAATGAATTAATTACACTCTTACTTCCTTTCAAAAATAAAGCGGTCCCAAAGATAGTTTTTTTTTTATATGAGAAGGGGGCAAACGAGCAGCGGATCGCCTAAGTTAGGTAATCCGACGCCCACCTACCTGCTTTAACTATTTTCGTATAGCAAAAAAAAACTACAATAAAAAAAGTTTTTTTTATATTTTAAGACAATCGAGTGCGCTGTAAGAAAGTGCGAAAACACTTTTTTAGGACCACAAGTAAAATTCTTCATATAACAATTAGTGACGAACAGTCAGCTCCGTACAAGGACGTTATAGTATGGAAATTCCTTGGCTCTGTATATAAAGTGACAGTGACATATCAATATCCAGATATAAAGGAACACATAAAATCATCAATAATTATTTGATTAATAAGCAAAGTTCTTTATTTTGGTATTGCAGATGTCCATGGGCGTCGATGATCACCTCGGTATTCACGCTGCTCGTTTGCCCCCTTTTCTTATAAAAAAAAATACACAGGGCCTCCGTGAGGGCTGCATGCGCATGTGTGCCAAAAAGGATTTTGACGCCCCATAAGCATTTTTAACTTTTTTTTTATGGTAGATAGGTGCTTAAAATAAAGCAAAGAACTAAACTTTTATTTTATTTTTATTTTTTTATTTTTTTTTCGTCCCTTGGTTTTGGTGCCCCTTAAGGATGGCAAGCGTGTGCATTGCACACTTTGCATATATGGTAGTGGGTGCCCTGTTCATATCTATCCAGATAAAGAATATTAGGTAGATTCTATCCATTTGTCCTGTCACTTTGTTTCTACAGCTGACTGTACAATGAAGTGCAACAAGTGTTACGTATGTGCTCGATTTTTGGAGTTAGGTTTACATGCTGATGATAAATAAATGATACAGTTATCGAGCTTATCTTTATACTTTATTTAGAGTAAAAATCTTAACGCCTAGTAGGTATTTAAAATTGTATATCGCCTTTACTTTTTAAAGTTACGAGTAGGTCTAGGTTCCTATACTTAACTTTAGCTGCCTAGAATTTTAGTTCATATAAAAAGCGTCCACGTTTATCAGTGGTAAGGATTTTTGCATATACTTTTAATGTACTTCTGAAAATATGTCTTGATGCTTTGCTGGAATCCTTTATGCCACCAGGCATAAATCAAGGGATTTAATATATTATTACAAAAAGCTATAACTGGAAGCGGTCCTCGCAACAATATTCTCAAATCTATACATTTAGGATTTGTACATTTATCCTCGCAGAATACGTAGAAAATAGCAGTTATAAAAAACGGTATCCACGTCATTATACAACTGCCAGTTGTTAGCATTACTATTAAGACCGCCCTCAATCTGTTTGGCTCTTTCATCTTCTCCTTATAACGGGTTGTGCAGTTTGCTATAGCTTTTGCAATTTTATGAGGCGATTGCCTTATATCAGCTATCGAATCATTTATAATCGTCGAAGTACTGATAGTGAGGAAACTTGTATCAAACACACGTTTGTTTGATGTTTTGGAATCAGTTATTTCATTATTCAAATTTTCATTTTCTTTATCATCGTTGCTAAGGTTTTCGCTGCTTCTTGATTTATCTTTTTGTGTTTCAAATTCTGGTTTACGTCCATCGGCGGTATCAAATGAAGCGCTTCTTTTGATTTTTGTAACGCTAACTTTTCTAACAACTTTTACTGATTGGGTCGCTTTATAATTTCCGTTTCCGCGGTGAGCTCGTATTTCTGAAGCGTCACTGGATGATTTAATTCTAACAGTTTTCACTGTATCATTAATTTGCTTAGCATTTTTAAGAGCTTTAAAAAGGATGATGGTATACAATACTGCTACAGACATGATCGGTATTATACTTAAAAGTGAATTTATTAGTATCAAAATTGTAGGAAAGAGTGCAACGTAGGTGCACTTGATATCTATATGGTCTTCGTTCACGAGACCTGTGGCGGGCATGAATCCTAGAGTTAAACCTGGAAAGCAATACAGTGCAGTGAGGTGAATGTTAACAACACGAAGCGTGTTAGAGATTAAGCAATAAGTATTAAAGACCTTTGTTAGATCACGTACCAATCATCCAAATACACATTATGATAATCCTCACTCTGGTGGTGTTGCACCATCTTTGATAATACAACCCGTGCAGTATGTAGATGTATCGATCCACGGCAATCATACCTACACTAAATATTGACACCATAGCTGGACAAACCAGCATACCTGGTGACAAAATTAAGTCATTTCATTTTTGATCGTATTAATGATACTATGTTTTTCTGGATTAATTTTATGACTTACCAATTTTGAAAATGCACAGGGTATTCTGTCTTGTGGTGGCTTCAACGCTGGCACCGAAAATGATAGAGATTCCGATAATTGTGTCGGCGAGGGAGACATTTCCGAGAAGAAGATATGTGCTTTTTGGTTGTTGACCTAAAAGAAAAAAAAATCCAAATACAGTTACTACCCAAGACGGATCACTGTTGTAGCAGAACATGTTTGTTTTGTTAGTTATTTACACAATGAATTGTATAATCACTCCGAGTATGTAAGGTATAACGAGTTTGTTTAGATTACTTATTCCATTAGCCATTTGAAGTGTGCTGTTAACAAACAAACTCCTTATTATTCATACGAAATAATGTTCTTGTGTGTCTTGAATATTCTTGATAGTTTTTATACATCAAAGTTGGATATGTAATTCCCAGAAATGGCGTGTGAAAGTCATAATTATGTATGAAAGGTCAAAATTCATGTAAAAGTTGTAAGCTTGAGTACATTAAAATAATGTTCGAATCACTATATCGACAAAATGATAAAGAGATTAAAATACATATGGGCCTCAAGAGACACTTTCCTTCAAGTAAATTCGCATAATCGTATGTAGCACTAGGTCCAATAGGCCCTTATCTATTATTACTAAAAATAGTAAAATAAATGATGCCTGTGGTAACAAAATTCAACTTTTATTCTGTCATGCGTATTATAATGTTTTTAAAATAAAATTAAATGTTACAATTTTCGTAAAGCGCTATATCCTGTTCGTGTTTTGTTCAAATGTTTATGGTTTTGGCGTGTACGCGAGCCAAATGTTCGAATTGGATCGGTTATGTGAACCATTAACCATGTAGCTATGCTTTAAACGTTGCACGCCTGTCATATAGCTGGTAATCACATGTCATCACCTATCTTGCTAATTGGAAGATTTTGCGTAAAATTAGAGTCGATGACAAGATGTTTCCAGTTATGCACAATTTTTTTGGGCGCACCTAAGGACACACAGAGATCACGTTTTTCTATTTGGCCAGACCCTGGCACACTTCTAGCTTTGTTTACGTAGGTATAGTGCGTGTCATTGTGTGTCATCGGCCAAATCGCTATGAAACTAAACACTAATGTATTGCTATATTGCTTAAAGGCGGATTTTAAAATCACTCTGATGACACGCTGACAGTCACATCCAAAACGTCTTAACTTCTGGGCTATTAGCGCGCACGGTTCATAAAAGTTAACAGCCAGCGTGCGGTCAGTTTGACTTAAAATCCATGTTAATTTAAGTGTGCCAATAGCGTTGATTTCACATCTACTTTCCGGATTTCTATTAAGTTGTTTTTCGAATTTGTTAATAAATCTTTATCAATGGATTGTAAAAAAACACGGTTCTTTGCACGTCTCACGTTAATAGCAGTAATAAATTATCTACATGTATAGTGAAAAAAGTCTTGAAATCGTGGTTCAACTAAAGTCCAAATTATTATACAACCTTCACGATGTCATCACAAGCAGAGATTTTACTTTTTTTCTAATACTTATGTATTTAATTTCCTACTTTGTGAATAAGGAAATTATTTACCCCATTTCCGATCCTAAAGAAAATTATATGTAAAATGATATTTTTGCGGAAAAATCGAATAGTCTGTTTTTTGACCAAATTAACTTTCTACGAGGAGGGGATTGTAATCAAACGACTTTCTAGCAGGAGCCAAAACAACAGATTCTATATACTTAATGTCTTCCTTGTTTTTATTTTTAAACTTGACTGTTTAACTTTATTAATATAGACTTTGATATGATTTTTAATAATTGTTTCGTATTCATTATGTAACCTGAACTACTACTATCGTTTTTTTTAAAGAAATATTTACCTTTTTTAATAATAAGACCACTGGAGATAACTACAGTCAGATTGCTAAGGAATATCACGACACCAAACACGTAAGCTATAGATTTATAAGCACTGAGTGTTTCTCGTTCCCTGTTTCTGTACTCCTCGTACAAATCAAGCAGATGCGGTTGCGTCACTTCACTATGATTAGTATAATTAGAGATGTCATCACTTAAAATATCCGTCACAAGTCTTGCCAAAGCGTAATCCGAATGATTGTAAGTCATCGTAGTCACTGTCACAGGCGTAAAGTCAAGAAACTTTTGAAAAAATCATTAAAAATGTACGCGCGTCTTATGTGGCGCATGTCAATATCGATTCTCAGTTAAGAATGAGATGATACCAAACATTGCGCTTGAGGATAATGCTGAATGACAGAGTTTTGTTTATTATAATGAGGTGATTTACATTTTTATAGTTCTTAGGATGGTTATCGGAAAATACGAGACATAACACGCGCGGCATTGTAGATTAAATCTTATTTTATAACTCTACAATATAGCTATTACTTAATTGTTTAATGTTAGATTTTAATAGCTGTTCGAGGAATTACCGAGCTATGAGTAATTTTAATTTAGAGAAAAACCAAAGTTGCAATGGCTGCATAATCCATGAAAGGTGTAGAGCTTCTGATCACCCGTGGACCAAGCATGAGATAGCCCTAAAACTCTTTTGACGAGGCATAATCTTAATACTCATTTGTTGATTTGGCGGGACGTTACATATGAATTTGAGATTTACTTATTGTTACGAAACATAGCTAAGTACTTACATGCATAGGTATTAAACCAAAAATAACTTTTAAATTCAAATAATTAATTAAGTTACATGATAAATTGTATGAATATTACACTTGACCTGAACTCGCGATTTTTTATGAACATTAAATGACCGCCTATAATCATGACAAGTTTTATATTTTTGTTAATTAAATTTTAGAATGAATTAATCAAGTCTTGATTGATGAGTGTTTTGAAGATGGAAAGGTTTATAATTAAATCTGTTTAATTAAGCGACCTCATCGAGCGCTTAAAGGGTTGGTTCATTACTTTAAATATTTTTTTCATTAATTTTTATTCCCCTTCAAAATAACATGATACGGGTAAAGTGGTTACAGTGTGCCATATCTCATATTTTAAACAAGTTAATCGATTGTTGGAGTGTTTTTTTTGAATAAGAGGAAAATCCATATATGTAAGCTTACTGATTTTTAGTACTCATAGTTCCTATTAATTACCAGATAATTTAATTCGAATTTGAACTGTAAATTACAATAGTAATATTTCAAGTTCTTTCTTATCTAAAGTTAATAAAGTAGTGAAATCGTAGGCATACCGTCTACAAATCATATTTAATATTAGGTGAGAGTTTTAAATAATTTATTACAAGTTAAAAAAATTAGGAAAAATATGTTTAAGAATTTTATAAATAGCTGGGTCAATCGGAACGCAACGCACCGTCCGTTTTTCGCTGTCAATTTGCTGTCATTGTCATATTTGACAGTGATGTCAATTTATGATAGGTTATGTTTATGTTAGAATAATTAAAATAAACCTTTTAAATATTATTAAAAAAATTGTGAAATTATTACAGTTATATTATCATAATGTTTAGTGTATCCATTTTAAAACAGTTTTCAAGGTGATTTATTCGAGCTGAAAAATTGTAACCTACAATGTGAATATTATTTAACTATATTTCACTAATATTTTCAGATTGTCGGTATCTACACCTACGGCAATAGCTATTAAACGAAATATTTTCACCGCACCTGTGTTAAAATTAAGAATAACAGATCTATTATGGTAAGGTCATTTCCTAAATTAAAACATTTTAATAACTAAGCTAGACAACTAAATGTATGTTCTTAGTGCGGAGCCGTTAAAGAAGAAGAAGAAGATGGACCCTGCTATCATAAAAGCTCGTGAAGATAGGCGTCGTAAGAGATTAGAAAAACAGATTAGACGCTTAGAAAAAAATGCGAGACAGTTGAAGCCCATTGAGGAATTGGAGATTCCGTTAAATGTCCTCGATCAAATTGGGTAATTTATATAATATATTTATCGTTGATAATGAAATTTAAGATAAATTGACTCATTTCATATCATTACTATTTTTTTATTTAAAAGTGAACATGCTAGACAGAAAAATTCTCTGAAAAATGTTACCAAGTTTTGACTTCACATATATTGATAACAATTATTTTAGAAAAAGGAAAAGACCTGAAGTTAAACTGAGTGCACAGGAGGTGGAGGCTCGGGCTCTATTACAAAAAGAATGGACACGATACAAACGTGTGGAGTACATGTCAACTGTTGCACAGATTGACAGGATCATGGCGGCACAGAGACGTGCTTTAGACATGCTTTATGAAGAATCCGAGGATTTGTATAATGAAGCTGTTATGGTATGTTTAATAACGAAGGGCTTCATTACACCGAGTTTGCAATAAAACGGAGATATTGCTTTGACATAAGGCCGCTTTTAGTGTGACATCGGTCTAAGCAAGCTGTATGTTTAGATTCTTTTCAAATATAGAATAAATAATTCACTTGATATTAAGTGTTTCATACTCATGGAGATTTGCAATGATATATTCTTTTACTTAATTACACTTTTTATCCTATGGCCAAAGAGATATTATACATAGAGGTAGCACTCCATACTAATTTGACGTTAAAAAGCGTGCCAAGAAACAAATTATTAAAAAAAAAAAAACTTGCCAGTATCATGAAAAAAATTTCCAAGTTTGGGAAATTGTGTGATTTTTTTACATTTTTAAAATAAACAGTAGAATAAACTAAAACATTCATTAAAACGTTAATTATCGTTTTTCATTATTATTATTTTATTTAAAACAATTAAAATCCAAACAATTTTTAACAAAGACCATTTTTGTTTTATGGTTGTTATAAATTTTTAATTAGCGTTTTAAAAATGTTTCTATTAATTATTATATTAAACTTTAGTAAATACTTTGAAATACAATTTAAATTTGAGAAAAGAGGTTACACTCGGTCGACTTTTTATGTCGGCAAATGTAATTTAGAGGTTAACACTTAGGGAGATTTCCCTACATTGGACCTCCGGAGGTCAAAGAAAATGCCTCACTTTTAGGTATCGAGTGTTCCATCTACAGTATAATATATCTTTGCCTATGGCATTTAAAACCAAAATAATATTTCAAAAAACAATTATTATTAATTTTATAACAACTTCCAAAAGTAGCAGGTTATCAACTCTGTTGGTATTTATTTTTTATATTTATTTCAAAGATAAATATTCATACCCTATTTAAAAAAATATTGACAAATAATTAAACTTATATTGCTTTTTATTATATTTTACTAATTTCTGTTGTAGGTCAATGTGTTTTAATGATCAGTTAAATTTAATTGTTTTCAATTTGCGATGTGGCTCATGTTTGATATTAATTTTGCCAACATATTTTGCATAATTGCTTTCATGCTATGCATTATAAATGTCACTTATTATTTGAATTAATGTTAGACAGAAGTTGGTTATTTGGTTTTGTATTCACTACAGTTTTTGTCATGTTGTTTTAGTTTAGATATTCAATATAGGTCGGTCCGTATTTGTGCAAACAGAAAGTCCACTAGCCGGTTGGTCCCAGGCCCTGTGGACTGGCCCCCCCCTGGCCTCAACTTCAGACTTAAGAAGGCCTTGTATTTTTGTTCACAGCCGGATCTCCAACTGATTCCTTACAGTGCTAAGGGTCCTGTAGCGACCCCGCCAATCAAGAATTATGAGTCCCCCGATGGTGAATACATAGATGTTTCCAAGAAATGGAATCATTAATTTTTGTATATTAAGTAGGTATAATTAGATCGTTCATAAATAAATAATATGCTTTAAAATATTTAGCGTTTCTTTTAAAGTGTTGGTACCTGAGAATTCTAGAACTAGAGAATTTTATTCCTTGTGCTTTGTGTAATAGTTATGTGGAAGAAATTAAATTATTGAAATGTTTCTACATAAAATTCAAATGCAAATGCTTATCATTTTCTGAAATAAAGTCATTCACCGGTAAAATTGAATTTTCATGGTCGATTGGAAACGAAAATACTTTCGTTAATATTTTAAGTCTTGTTGAATTTTAGTTATTATCAATGCAGCTTATTTGTACGTTTTATTTAACACGACTCTTCAGAAAAGATGAAAATTATACTGGTATTAATAACTTGAGAGTAAGTATTATAGAATTTTAAATTAATCCAACATATATGTGTTTTTAATATATTTATTTTGATATTTCAGTGTGCATATTGTTGATTATAGCACAAATATTAATTTATACTAATTTTATATACGTAATGACGTCAGATTTAGAGGAAGTAATGTATGTGAACAATCCAATAGAAGCTGGATTACCGGGTCACTGGGTTCCTCTGAGCGTCATCAAAAGAGTCATAGAAATGCGGGCATCCGCAGGTAATTACTGGACAACACCACGCAGAGACAAATTAAAACATTACACAATACCTTTATCATATCTTAAAACAAATAAAAACAAACATAGAACTAAAAGTAAACCTAAATTGATTACTACATTAAAAGATATCAATTCGCCAAGGGATAACGCGTTAACTGGAAAAAGTATAAACATTGAACCAGAAGTCTTAAATAATATAAAGAAGAAAACTAAAGGTTTAGAAGATAAAACAATAGCACCAATAGCAACAACAATTAATGAAAACTATGAGATAAATGCTTTACAAAGCACATCTAGTACTAAAACTGTAGTCGATAATAAACAGACAATAGAAGAAACAACAATACGTGTTACAACTGGGAAACCAACAAGCCCATCAATAAAAGAAACTGGTGAAACTGTTCAAGTCACCAACCAATTAGATATTGTAACAACCACGCCGTCCATGTTATCCACTCCTGAATCAATATCTGAAAGCTTAACTAATAAAGATATAACTTCAACATTGGTATCAACTTCACAACCAATTACAACCACTGCTATAGGTAAACCTGAAACATCTGAACCGATTTCCACTACTGCAGCTATACCAAAAACATCTGAACCGTTTACAAGCACTACTGCAACTATGCAAGATACATCTGAACCAATAACAAGCCCAACTACAGTTATACCAGAAACTTTGGAACCAATAACAAGCCCAACTACAGTTATACCAGAAACTTCGGAACCAATAACAAGCCCAACTATAGTTATACCAGAAACTTTGGAACCGATTACTAGCACTACTGCAATCATGCAAGATGCCTCTGCACCGATAACAAGCACCACGACAACGAAGACTTCTGAACCAACAACTACTACTCCAATTATTACATCCACGCAATCCATAGTCACTACAGTAGAATCATCAGAAGTATCAGACACTGGAAATCCATTTTATTAAATTTTAATAGTACTTATTTATTTGTATTTGTTTCATTCATTGATTGAGGTTCCGTGACCAAGTACGATTATCTTCTTATGATATACTTTTCTCGTTCTTTTTTCCTATCCGTAAAGTCGGTTCGGAAATACGTATTAACAAACATACATCTATCAATACAAAATTTTGTATATGGTTTACTAGCTGTTGCTCGCGACTTCGTCCGTGCTGAATAAATAATGTATATGTAACTCGTGATAATGTAGCTTTCTAATGATGAAAGAATGTTTTAAATTGACTTGGATATAATATTAGCGATACACTATAATGACTTTGTATAGGAATGGAGAATAACAACATAATAATGATTTATCGAGGTAAAAAAAACCTGTGTTATTTTGTGAAAAAATAAAAAACGCGTCATGTTTTTAATATTTTAATAATTCAAATTGAGTATATTATAATCAAAATAGCGTGTATTGAAATACGAAATTAAAATTTACACAAATGAAAAAATAAAGTAAAAAAATAAAAGTTTTTTATTTCCTTGATTTTAAATTATTTTTCCGATAATCTCCACAATAGTATCCCAACTTACGGCACATCTGGCAGAGATCCCTTTTATGTTCCCGATTGTCACTTGGTGTTTTATCAAAGTCCGAGGGACGTAATTCTCTCTGAAAATATAAAATAAGATTACAAAGAAACTGGGAATAATTATTTACACTTATCCGAGTTTTTTTTTATGCCAGTGATTTTCTCTATACGTCATTCTGGTCTGTTTCTACTATCTGTTCCATTTCATCCAGATCTTTTTTTGGAATTATGTGGCAATACTAGGGCTTCATTAGACCGATGTCACGCAAAAAACGGAGTTATGCCGAACTTAAATCTCCGTTTTTATCTCGAACTCGGTCTAATGAAGTTCAGGGGTAATAAACATCCCTAAAAACTTTCGCATTTGAAATTCAGTTTAAGTACACATTTTACCTGCTTAAACGGATAGACTGGCTTCTTACATCGGTTGCAAAGGTTATAGCTGTTAGCCCAGCTAAGTCTACTGGTCCAAGTACGTCCACATGCATTACATTTATATTCACCGAATAAAGCTTTCGGTTTTACTTCTGGTCGCGGCTGGAAGAATAATAGATCATACAAAAAACTAAAATAACGAAATATTACGAAAATCTTGGTGTTCTAAAACTTACCTTGTAAATAGACCTTGCATTGGACGGCGTGGGCGCACTCGAAGCAGTTGAAATAATTGTCTGGCGACTTAAATAAGTTTGACGTCTTTCATAACGTTCGGGTTCGGATGGCTACAGGCAAGAAACAATATTTAAAAACATGTAAGTAAGTATACAAGATTAAATCATAAAACTAACTTAGTTAGTAGAAAAACTTACCTCGCGAGACCATAAGCAACCCATTTTAAACAAAGATACAGTAGACAAATATTTGAAACATTTATATGCTTCCGAGACAACACAACAACAAAATTAATGAAATTATTGTCTTACAATAAGTAACACCATCGTAATTAAACTCTATGGAACTTAAACTACGTCAGCGTAATTTGAACCTCGTTTTAATTGTAAACAACTTTTTATCTACATAAAAGAAAAGTCGATTGACATATCGATGCACAAACATGACTTCGGTTACGATCGTGGTCTGGTGGCTAATTTACCCATCATAAATAATAATGGGTTGAATTTTTACACTACTTAATATGTAGATGAAAACTAAGAAATAAATTATCAAAACCCTTCCCTTAAAGATAAAATGAAGGGAGGATAAAAAAATATTTGCAAAAAATTTTTCTATACCAGTGTTACTTGAAAATTGTTATAACCACTTTTTAGTACAAATAATTAATAACCTAATTTGGATTTTCTAATAATTAAACACTCAGACGAGCCCGCGGGTGTATCTAGTATTTCGTTATAAATGGGGGCATCCCACTAAATGTTGCCATTGAAAAATAAAATATTGCTTCTACAAATATTTTATCTATGGTTTCGTAAATATTGTGTAAATTTGGCTTAAAGGTACCAGGCCAAAAAAACTAAAAAAATAAATAAATTGTGTAAATGTTTTCTATTAACTAATTTGATAAAAAAATATGTAGGTATACGAGGGAAGCTATGCTTATATGAATAAACATAACAAAGTTAACCTTACTTCTATTACTTTTAGCAACGATGCGCGTTGACACTCTGACTGAGCGTGGGCGCGCAGAGTTGCGGTGGTACAATCGTGTCTCACCAAACAGATACATTTTTGGTTATCTAGGATTGATTTCAGGTATCGTTTGTGAAAAATGGCATTACAAGTTTATTAAAACTGAACCAATTTTATGTAGTAAAACTTAAATGTTAAGTAAATTTAGTCATAACCTTAATTTTAAGTCGCGCATATTCAATCCCATGTTCGGACATAAATTACAACGGTTAAACGGAACGTAACTGCAATAAAATATATTTTAGGCGTGTGGGTATGCTTTTAAAGGATTTCAGATTCGGAATATATCATTCGGAAAGGGATTGAATACGTTTACGGAATGCTTAAGTTATTACTTACGTTTACTATTTTAATATAGGTACCTAGATCATAATAATAAAGTGGTAGTGTTAATAGAGTAAAACGTAGTAACGTAACGTAGGTGCATTGACGGAATAAAGATAGACAATGGTAAAAATATTTATAACACTACGGCTTCATTACACCCAATTCGCGACAAAAACTGACTGACGCTAAATCAAAATCTCCGTTTTTATCGCGAACTCGGTCTAATGAAGCCATAGGTTTGGGATTAACGGGCCATTTACGAGTAGGTACGAATGTAGTTACTACTGTGTTAGCAACCCACTGCTTGTTAAATTACTTTTATAGTTTTTTTTTATTTAGTAAAATGTATTGAGTACTCTCCTGTTCAAAAGTGTCCTGTTGCTGCTCCAAGGATGTATTTCGCCAAAGGACATCGTCGTCTTTAGTCCCTGACAACGTCGTAAGTCCTCTTTGTCTTACAATTCTACATGTGTGATTCATGTATTTTAGTCAAATTTTTGACGTGACAACGTCTTATAAATTGGTTTGCCGGGTGACACTTCAAGAAACTGCGTTACACTCCGCTCGCGTTATGCGCTCACAATGAGAGCGAGTGAGAGGCATGGTTAGCCCGCCTAAGAGCGAGAGAGACAGACATAAAAAGTGAAAGGCACGCGTCCCTTCCACTCGAGCACAGTTAGCCCGCCTAAGAGCGAGAGAGACAGAGCGAGAGAAAGAGAGTGAGAGAGATAGGCATAGGACCTATACTGTGGCAAAGCATCGTCAGCATATAAATACGTATGTATGTGTAAAGGTAAAAATGAAATTCAGTGCGAGATTCTTTGTATAAATTAATGTTTTAAACAAAGAGATATTATACATAGAGGTAGCACTCCATACTAATTTGACGTTAATAAGTGTGCCAAGAAAGAAATTATTAAAAAAAAAAAACTTGCCAGTATCATGAAAAAAAATTTCAAGTTTGGGAAATTGTGTGATTTTTTTACATTTTTAAAATAAACAGTAGAATAAACTAAAACATTCATTAAAACGTTAATTATCGTTTTTCATTATTATTATTTTATTTAAAACAATTTAAATCCAAACAATTTTTAACAAAGACCATTTTTGTTTTATGGTTGTTATAAATTTTTAATTAGCGTTTTAAAAATGTTTCTATTAATTATTATATTAAACTTTAGTAAATACTATGAAATACAATTTAAATTTGAGAAAAGAGGTTACACTCGGTCGACTTTTTATGTCGGCAAATGTAATTTAGAGGTTAACACTTAGGGAGATTTCCCTACATTGGACCTCCGGAGGTCAAAGAAAATGCCTCACTTTTAGGTATCGAGTGTTCCATCTACAGTATAATATATCTTTGGTTTTAAATATAATTCTTTGTATAAATAAATGTTTTAAATTATTACTATTATTTCATCCTTCTTCCTACTATACTATTTTACCACTCAAAGTCGTTGTCACGTAAAACTTTCGCCCGTATACCGACTTTACAGGCAACCAATTTTTTATTGTAATTTTGATAGTAATATCATTAAGCAAAAAGACAAATTTTAAGCTATCGCAAAACGCGGACTTTTGATACGGGCATGTCGACCCTGGGTATCCATTAGTTTGAAGTTTCATAGTGTTGCTTCTTGATATATAAACTAATTCGTAGTCCCATTATGATATACGTAAAGATATTCCATGAAATAATGTTTATTCACTCCTATTTTCCCCCTCTTGAGTTAAATAAATAGGATTTGTAAGGTTATTTGAATTGAAAATTTGTAAAAATCCACCATTTTCCCCATATAACGAGCTAACGGAAAGCAGTTATGCTTGGAATGTACTTTTGGACGGTAAAAAGTTCAGAAAAAAACCTCTAAGCCCTTTATTATCTTCGCTAAATTACATATACTGTCTAATTTAGCCTTATCTTTGAAGGGTAAAGTCGTTTATATCCTTAGCGGAAGAAATGTTCTTTGCTAGGAACAAGTTGCGGGTTAGTGTTCAACCGTCTGGAAGTATCCGAGAGCCTTTATTATTTCGAGCTAACTAGAGAGCGCTATGGGAGCGGTTAACATTTAACGTTCGTTTCCACTGTCGAAACATCATTACAAAAACATGTTGCGGTCTCAGTTTCACTGAAGACTGTGAAGGAGTGTCACAGAAGAAATGTTTCGGGAGTTGTAACCCACAGTAACTTTTATCTATTGGACTACACGTCATTGAGGCGGGGACCGTTATGTTCGTTCGTGCGATACCAAATAGGTGTATTTCAGTTAATAAATTTATTGTTGTACATGCTATTAGTATTTTAGTGATAGAATGAGCAAACGTTTCGCAAGATTAATGAACAAATTCGGAAACGTCAAATATACCACTTTAAATGATAAGATCAAGCTTTAACTACGAATTCTACTATTTAGGTCTATTTATAAGTGTGGTTTACTTTAAGAATCGATTCAGAATTAGGCCGTAAATTACTGTAGCTATTTATCAACGCCTGCTCATAGGAGTTTTAAATATAAACTTGTAAAAAGGTGAATTGATAAGGATAAAAGAAAGATCTCGCTTATCTCTTTTTAATTTGCAGTTCCTCTAGTGTTGCGAATGTCCATGGGCGTCGTTGACCACCTCTGTTTTCACGAGGATCGTATGCCTAGTTTTCTTAAAAAAAGATGGCAGATAGTATATTTTAAGTTAAGATTAAGTGATATAGACTGAAGCACTATACACCCGTTTTATTACCAACTAGCTGTTGTGCCCGACTTCGTCCTCGTGGAATTAAATAATATAGCCTATATTACTCGGGGATAATGTAGCTTTCTAATGGTAAAAGATTTTTTGAAATCGGCCCAGTAGTTCTTGAGTTATTTTAATACAAAAATACAAAGTTTCTCTCTTTATAATATTAGTATAGAAGTATAGAATAAGTAACAATCGTTTTATTTTCTTTATCCGATTCGTAGCAAAATGTAATGGTGAAAAATATGATTACACTCAAAAGCTTTGCGGAGTTTCATGATTCATGAGATTTTACCGTGGCCAGCTCCTTTGATGCTCGCTCTGGGAATAAAATGAAAATAGAGTAATAGACGTCTGTCTAGTTTAAGGCAATGAGCTCGTTATAAAAATCTAGGAAAAACATCATTTTAAAACGGACGTTTAAAACATGAAAAATAAGATGAAAAACTGAAAATATGTAGTAATACTAGTAGTAGTAATTCAACCCATGATGGGTCCCATTTTTCCGCAATTCCAGGACTAGCTCGTATTTGCGTGACTTCACACATATCTTTGAATTACTTCGCCGATATGTGCAGGTATCACGATGCTTTCCTCCACCGTAAGAGCGTCGTAAAAGATATATTACAACATAGAACAATTATAATCTTCTGGTTATTTTCATACTTGAAACGGAATTAGTAAACGTGAGAGTACCGGTTTTCTAATTAGTTTTTAATAATAATGTCTTACAAATGCGTAAAAAAGTTGTTTTTATTTTACGATAAGTAAATTGATAGTTTTATAGGAAAATAGTTTACATAAAGTATTCAACGTATAATATATTCTTTGCCAAGCACAATCTTATAAGTGCAGTGAGGTTGTAAAACTTTATTGATGCACCTCTTTAATCAAGTTCGTTAGCACGTTTATTTGTCTAGACAAAACCCAGCGTATTGATAGTTATTTATCTCATTAAATTGTTATTCTTGTTTTATTTTATTTTTTTAAATGTTTTTGTAAATTTTACGAGCTCCTAAAGCTAATCAACGTACATAACTATAGAGCCATAAACAATATTCGTTTGTTCACGGAAGTAAACAATTTAGATTAACCCTTCTTTGCATGGTGATTGAAATTTTCATCATAATATTTAGTTAAAAAAAATTATTCTCAAAACCCTTGTACTGTAAGCATTAGTTATATCATCCTGATTCATTTAAAAAAAAATGAAAAAAATCATGCAATGAAGGGTTAAGGAAACTGAATAACAGTTTGTTTAGTTTCGACATATCGTTTAATTAACATCTTTGAAAGAAAAATGTATATTTACATCTCACTCCGGTGGTGCAGCGACCTAAAGTGGGCCTTGGTCTCCGACACAGGAGAGCGCCAGCGTCTTCATCTTGTGCTGTCTCCTGCTTATATATAATTATGCATAATATATTATTTATTTTTAATTAAAATGTAATCGCCAGTTGAACGGTTAGCGAACTTTTACAGGATTGTTTCCGAAGCTAGAATACATTTTAAAACGTAAACTTTATCTCGACGCGACGGCTCCAGGTGTACCGTTTGAGTATATCGCCTATTAAATCTTTCTTACCGAGCAACAGGTTTACGATATCAAGCATACAATGTTTGAAAAATATAAGATATTGGATATATATAGTAGAACGAAGTTTTAATTTATTACTAGGTTATATCAAACTTAATAAAATATTGGATTTTATACTTCGTAGTGCAATAATGGCTT
Organism: Papilio dardanus tibullus; assembly: GCA_013186455.1. Lineage (NCBI taxonomy): Eukaryota > Metazoa > Arthropoda > Insecta > Lepidoptera > Papilionidae > Papilio > Papilio dardanus. The sequence goes on along the minus strand of QDHC01006833.1, from coordinate 271,703 downwards.
AGAATTTGTCAGAATTTGTCTATAATCAAACTTACCTTTTCTATATCAAGCATCAATACTAAATAGTGAGTCATTCTTACCCTTAAGCCCTAGGCTTCATTAGACTGGAAAAAACGGAGATTTTGCTTGGGTGTAAGGTCGTTTTTTGTGTGACATCGGTCTAATGAAGCCTACCAACTTGCTACTTTCATACTTTTTTCGACCCTCCCTACCTTTCCAACCGAACAAAAACAAACACAAAAATAAATAAAATTCCTTCTACATTTCTTAGATGCTGAGAAAAATAACATTAACTACAAATAATCCGTGTTCATTTACTCGAGTATTCTTTCAACTTCCATTAGTATTGAAGGGTTGTTTAAACACTTGTTTTTGCGCTTTAGGTAGCGACCACTTCCCACTGAGATGAAAACAATCACTTCTATTTTTACACCGACTCCAGTTATCGAATTCAGTTTTTTTTATTATACATCCAAGGGGGTTAAACAAAATATCTTTCGATTGGCAATATGGATGGGATCGAAAAAAATGTATGAAACCGACATTGACATACGATAAGTCTTGTGTTTGTCACGTGTCAGATATCGAACGTTATTGTCAGTTCCATACATTTATGATGTTCGCTATCGAATAGCTTTGTAGCTCATGTACTTTGGGTAGCCCCTCAGTGATCGTTCGCGTAAAATTAAAACCTTAGGATTCTCACTTTTTAGGTTAACCAGGAACCTAATAGGAATTAGCTGCACATATCTGAATTGGATAATATGTGTTAAATATACATTAACAGACTTTAGCATTTTTAACATTAGTAAAATTACTTAACTAGTGTAAGAAAAAGAAAATTCTTAGATAAAATATTTTCCTAAAGAAGACAAATGTTGCAAATGGTGGCCCATTATTGTTTTTTCCTTCAGAATGCTCTAAGGATTAATTCCAGTTTCATATTGCATTTGCTCTGTTGGATGGAAAATGTTTTCATCCTTTAAGTTTATTTGTAGATCTTTGAATTAAGTTATACCTATTTCACTGCAAAGGTATTTGCTTTATTGCTGTTTTACTACGTGTAGGCGCAAAGAGAGATCCTGGAGGCGGCATCTCACTTATATTAACAAGTTTAATTTACATACGATTAGATAGTTCTCGTATTATAAGTGATTCAGTTATTTACCTATTGAATAGATGAAGTATGGGATTCTATAAGATTCCATGTGTAAAGGCTGCTTGGTGAAATTCATGAATCCGTTTTAATCCAAGCTTAAATTTTATACCAAATCTATTTGATGAATGTCTGAATTTGTAGCCATACTAGCTACATTTCGGTTGTATTTTGTCACTATTATATTTATTGATATCATCGTTTAATGAAAATTCATATTTAACCAATTACAAAACAAACAGTAAATCTGAGTACCGGCTTATTAAGTTCCATTAATAATTCCACACAGTAAATTCATTCGCCAAGCGTTGGCAGAACATTTAATAAATTCTCCAGATATTTAATTGCGAATCATTTTGTCATCGGGCATTTATCTTATTATATTATATTAATTAATTATTACCAATTCCAGTATGTAATCCTTCTTTTATGTACTTACAAATGTTCTCTAGAATTACTGTGAATTATGTATATCCTGAGAGCCCAGCGTCGAATCACACTTACGAAATGTTTGTGGACGATTGTAAAGACGAACGACGTTTGTCTTATCTATACAAATATTATAAAAGAAGAAACGTTGTATAAGTATTGAAATAACTCAAGAACTACTGGGCCGATTTCAAAAATTATTTCACCATTAGAAAGTAACCCCGAGTAACATTGTCTATATTATATAATACCACGCGGACGAAGTCGCGCACAACAGCTATTTATATTTATATCATACTAAAATATGTACTCATGTAACAAATTACAATAGAAATATTGAAAACGAGACTAACGTGTCTTATATCCTGTATTTTACAGCCTGTATTTCCCAGTGAGGAACTATTATGTCGTTATGCAAAAATTTAATTTCGCTCGCGTTGCGCCGGCTCCCTGATATAAACGAGGACGTCGGGATGCATGAGGTTAACGTAAAAGAGCTTTATATGGAAGTGTCAAGAAGGATGCATATTAAAATGGCAACGGTAACTTGGAATGCTCTTTTTACTCGAGTAACTAGAGGGTAATTTTTTCCGCGTATAAGTATGTTTATTTCGCTTTTTATGTGTGTTTTACTAAAACTATTTTAAGGGTGTTATTTAAATTCAAAATATAAGTAAGAATTATATTAAATACTACTTTTATAAAAAAATGTATCTTACATAAACTTAAAACCTTAGACTATTAATGAACTACGTTTTCTCTGTCTACGCTTAAAACATAGGTTATAGGCATAACAAACCTTGCTCACCAAAGAAATTCATGGCATGAGGTATTTGTAGATAAATTTATTCTTCTCCAGTAAGCCAGAATTTGCTTGCAAATTTTAATTAAGGCCTTGGCTTTGTCTAACCTGAGCCTTAGTTAATGATTAAGTAAGAATAGCAAGGGTCTATCCTATGAATTTTAAATAGTTGTTTAAGTGAAAATAGCTAACTTGTAGCCTCTTACTTTAACACAATAATAATAAGGTCTTCAAAGGGTCTTCAAAGGATTTGAATTGAATTCTTGATGTTACAACAAATTGTTTAATAAACATAATGACGGTGGCAAATACTTTTATAGTATGTATCTATAATGTCTACGTGGTACTTCACTAATTAAATCTCACTCTATTTAAAAGTCCTAAGTTCACTACATTTCTCTAAAGGTTAAAGGTTAAAGGTTTCGACCCATGATGGGCTCCGTTTTCCGCAACTTCACGACTAGCGCGTGAATACACATATCTTTGAATTTCTTCACCGATATGTGCAGGTTGCATCACGATGTTTTCCTTCACCTAAGAGCGTCGGGTACATATGTACATATGAAAATCAAAAATCGAAAAACTCATTGGTACATGGCAGGATTCGAACTCGGGACCTGCAGTTTACAAGTCAAGAGCTAAACCCCTGAGCCACCGACGCTCTTACATTACATTTCTCTTTTAAAAATGTCTATTGGTGTTCAATGGACTTTACGTGGCTGTCCGTTGCTTAGATAACAATAAATGTTTTCACACATGTTACGATAATGGAAACGGATAGTTTAGCAAGCACTTTAATTAAGAAGATAAATACAACTAGCGACCCGAATACAAAAATGTAGAAAAAAATAGTTAGTTGCGATATCACATTAGAAACCTAGAAAAATGACAGTATTTCTCCACTATTTTATGGATGTTATAATACATTTTAGCCTTCCCTTTCAATTACTCTATCTTATTAAACAAACCGCATCAAAATATGTTGCGTAGTTTTAAAGATTTAAGCATACATAGGGCTATAGAGACAGAGAAAGCGACTTTGTAGTGATACCATTTTTGTGAGGTTAGAGAAAATAAATAAAATCTCGAATTACGTAACGTACCGTGTTATTAATAGCGAGGGTTGGGCGCAGTTAAGCGAGATAATTCAGCGTCCGACTAGACTCGGGTTAGACTTTTACGTTAACGAGGATTTTTATATTAAAGTCAATTTTTTAAGTGTTGCTTGATTTTGCTACCGGTGTTCAAATCATCTATTCGTCTTTATCCTACTTTTTTTTTTACTTACTATTAAAGTGAAATGTGACGTCTTTATTTTATTTTGATATTAACATCATTAATTTAAAATTCTTTGTAGAACTTTGATGTAATACATGATAGAATCTTAATAATAACCATACAAAGGTTTAGTGTTTACGCTTAACCGACTGGAAAATGATAAGAGTAAAATTATGATATGATCAAAGCAAGCAATAATTAAAAGAGTTCCCCTTTCCTTTTACATATTTTATTATAATATACGAGACGCTTGGAATAGAATTTCTATTATCTCGAATATATTAAAGGGTAGCACTTCAACTTGAGCTGAATCACGAGGGTCCTTATCAATGGCGTTTTAAAAATTAAAATGCATAGTAAAGTGTACGTGTCTACAAAATAATTCAAAGGAGATATAATTAGGAACATAAAGTATCGTAGAAAGGGATCAGAAATGTGTTATTTGTGATGACTTACAAAAATATTGAAGGACAAACATCCTAATGGCTACCGATGTGTTGTTGTGGCTTAAAATAGTATCATTCGGTTACCGTGAAAAGCAGTCTCATAAAAGTTTCGAGGTAGAAATTGCGTCCTTTCATAATACAAAATATGATTTTAAAAACGCTATCTACGTCTAACCCTTAAGATTAATACGGGTGATTTACTTCATATATGAACAGATCTCGTTAAAAAGGTTTGCAAGCATGTAGGTTCTATATATTAATAGGAACTTAAGCAGTTAGGACGACAACGGCACGTCGTGAAAATTAATGGATCAGCCTCTGCGGGCGTTTGTGGAAAATAAAAATGTGTCGTAAGTAGGTAAAGATTTAGAAAAGGTTACTGTAATATAGTTCAAACAATTTCATTCACATTAAGAAATATCGTTTTAATAGCTCCTTTTATTCGACCTTTTATGCTTACATATATATTTTTATACTTAACTTTATTCCTAATACTTACCTCACTCACACACACAATTACACAGAAACCTCATTAAGGTTTAAGTTACTAGCAAAAATGTCTTTCAAGTTTTCAATTTACTGTCACAAATATTTTCTAAGCATATCGTGTCTAGTACTAAAAATATTATATTCAATTTAGATTTCATTACACGAAATTGAAATACAATATTTTGGTATTCGTTTGGAACTTGACGAAGCGCCTACTATTTTCTCTTCTCTTGCGACTTCTACTGGCAGCAAAGATTAACATAGTCGAAGAGTTACTATAATATCATGTACGATGAAGTGAGACATTTTGGTACACTACGTTGTTAATAAATATACAATTTAGTTATTCCCCTGATATTTACTTCTATATTAATTCTGTCAAATTGACTTGGTTTACACTATTATTTTCTTGTATTGGACATTTGATATTTTCTTTAACATTTTTTTGTATATATTTTTCTATTATTCGCATCGCTATTTCACATTTATAATTATTATAAACAAATCTGGGATAGAAAAATAATAGCAACTAGTAGAAAAGAAAAGAAATCAGAGAGGATTGTTGAAGGTTTATGGGTATACCCACTAGGGGTTATGTAAAATGTTATAACCGACTACGTTACACTCCATTTTAATCTGTCCGTGTGTTCGCAGTAATGCAAGTTTTTGTAATAAGATCACGTTCCTTCATCTCGGTAGGCATCGAGCTAGTTCGGAATTATGTAACTACCAACCCTTTGTAAAAGGACCGTTGAATATAAAAGTAATATAATTTCCCCAGGATATCAGTGATTGTAGACCAAATAAACGAATTTTAACATACCTCTGAATGTTTAACTAGTCGTATTTTTTTAATTTAGTCGTAAAATGGACACTACTTTTTAATGGTCAATATTTAAACTGACCCACTAAGTTATGTCAATACATGATGAAAATTAACTTTAAATGCAGCGAAAAATAACTACTAAAATGGTTACAATTTCAATCAAGTTCAAATTAAACTTAGCTAAGTTTAAGTTGTAAAACTAGTACGAATAACTTTATCGTTATAAAATCAGAATCACTTTTTTTACCAAAATAAAACGGAACACATCCCCAAATTGGTTTCATGTATGTTTACACATAAAACATAATGTGCTTTGAAGAACACGAGCAATAGAATTCCAGCCGTAAACGAATTAGGTCCCGATCGATTGGAACGAAAGCTTTTCCTGCACAGATTGGCGTTAAATGAATAACAAGATAGGGAATGAAATAAAAACGAAATCGGAACTCGATGTGACTACGGCACGGATGTGGAGGCAAACACAACTGGTTACGAAAGTCCGTGATTTCATGATTACATTTTCTATTAGTAAGATTTATACGTTTAGTGAAATTAGTTTCGTGTTATTTTAGTTTTAAGTTCTTGGTTTTATTAAGACCTTCGGTAGGTTAAATTGCTTTACTCATCCTACCCCTAGAGCTTAATTAGACCGTGTTCGCGATAAAAATGAAGGTTTTGCTTCGGTGTAAGGCCGTTTTTTCGTGGCCGTGGCATCGGTCTAATGAAGCCATAGGACACAAGTGGTATAAATGCTTTACTAATCTTTTCCCGGTAATTAGTTAATTGATGATAATACATTTAATTTGAATTACATTTAAATTACTTACTTTACTAATGTAATTCTTTTGCGCTGTTCAATATTATCTTATTTGGCCTATTTAATTCTTCATTAATATGATGAAAATTAGGTCATATTCAAGGAAAACTCAACAACATTCGTTTGCCGAAAACTTATAGGACGTGCCAATGTGAAAGTTTTGATTAATGGCTCTTCCTGGTGTGAGTTGGCAGAGTTCAGGTCAAGCCAACGCTGGCTTATGGGGATTGTTGCTTTGCTTTTTCACGACCGATGGACGACAGCCTAATGGCTTTAACAACTTTGTCACGAGTAGGCTTAGGTTACTATTGAGGGAAATGTTTTAACTGACCTTATTCACAGTTTAACGTCTTCCTCATTTGCACAAAAAACTTCGTAACCGGCCTCGTTTTTCATTTCCATTAATCAAAGTATCCGGTCACGCTTTCAATACATCTTTGGCAGTGTAGTGACAGTTTACAAATTTCTCTTTTGTACAACTCCGTCGGACTGGGGCAACAATTTCTTCAGATTTGTATTCCCTGAGGAATAAAACCTTTTTTTTTAAAGTTGGCAAAATAAAAAAATAGGCGGCAATGAATCGGGTTTTGCTTTGTTATTTGATATGTCATTAATTTTCTTAGAAGTTATTATCTTACACAACCTTATCCACAGATCTCTTTCAGCAATTTGACGCTTCATAAATTTAATTTAGTCTGTATTTTCGTAATGTATACTTATTTGACTTAGAACAAAGCTACTTGAATATTCGTTTATTATCCGTACCTAAATTGTGAAATGAATTGCTAAGATCAGTATTCTATAATTTTGTTAGACCACATATTGAAAAGAGCGATATTTTGACGTCATCAAGTCAAACAATTTAATGTCTAATGTAAATTTACAAATGCTCTCGGGATAAGAAGATGAAAATTCGTCAAGGATTCGTATGTAACAATAAATAAATGGTAAGTGCTGGAATTTTGTTCGTCCGCCGGGACAAAATAACGAATGTCTTCCGTTTGAATGCCCAATGAAAACTTTTCCGCTTTGTATTGCGAATCTCGTTGAATTCATTTCATTTAACGTTCAAATCTTATGACTGAATAAAATTTTATTTCGATTCTTGATTTAATAGTTAAGAGGGTTACCTACTGCTATTATTAAATACTTATCAATACCATCTACTAGACGTATTTTGCATGAAAACACATAAGTATCATTGAATTTCTTCATCGATATGTTTCTAACGTTACTTACTTTAATGATTGCTAACTTTGTATCATGTCCAGAAGCCGGCTCTTAAATAGTTTTTTTCGAAGTAATATTTCAGTATAAAAATATCGAAGAAAAAGTTATTTTTAGTATCGAATATTGTATTAGGTAATAGAATAATTAGGAAGGTCTCTGGCAATATTAATTGCTTTATTATTATTGTATTGCCGCGCCTCGTGTTTGTATCTTATTATGTAAATATTCTTTGTAAGCGAGGGAGCCTATTGAAATTATTATTATTTGATTATAGAGAAGGTATTCCTGGCCATTTAATATTTGTAAGAATTATCTAAAACAGTTACTAAAGTCTTAACAATAATGCTTAATAATTTTCGTGTTTCGTTTATGTTTATAGGAACATCGTATTGTAATTATCTTAATAATTTCTCAGGAAGCTAATTGCAACATACACATATAGTCAGATTATAAACTGACGAAATTCATGATCCATTGATGACGCATAAAAGTCATTCTCGGTAGTTATTTGCTCTATTCTCTGATATAAAAAAGAATATATGATAATGAATTATGTGACGTAGATCTAAGACTTTTTACACTTGTTAAATCAAATAAAAGAAACCTTTATTCGATGATAACTATGGCTAAAAGTTTTAACTCTATCTATATGATTATAACTCTGTGAATGGCTCAATATCGTAGTATGGCCTCTTAGCAAATTGAAATTATGTAAATGATCCATTGATGACGCATAAAAGTCCTTCTCGGTAGTTATTTGCTCTATTCTGAATTATGTGACGTAGATCTAAGACTTTTTACACGGTGTTAAATCGAATAAAAGAAACCTTTATTCGATGATAACTATGGCTAAAAGTTTTAACTCTATCTATATGATTATAACTCTGTGAATGGCTCAATATCGTAGTATGGCCTCTTAGCAAATTGAAATTATGTAAATGAAAGGAAATTTGCATGTTATTGGAATAAACAATTGGATTGGATGGATCGCGAGAAAGTATTCAGAATTGTTTTTACCTTATAACATAATAAGGTTATTTAACTTTGAAAACAAACGGGTGTTATTATATCGTCCTTCAATATACGAATTTCGATAAAAGAATATAGCAAAACATGCTATAAAAAAGGATACGTAACAATTTAATAACGAGTGAAATGATTTTTTTACAAATTACATACATAGATTGAATTGGATAACAGTAGTATTTAATACAAATATTAGGATTTGTAAAGCTTTTTGTAAAATCTTTAGATACTTATAATACGAAACAAAAATAATTCTTGAAGTACAGACAAATTAGTTACCACTTAGACAACATAAAATCACCGATCAATCGAGTCATATATCTCATCATTGCGTTAGTTAGAGTCTTTGAATTTTTGCATTAAAATTATAAGCAGACAAAATATTTTCATTACATATTTACCCGACCCTCTTACAGTAAAGGAAAACATTGTGATGCTACATGCACATATCGGCGAAGAAATTCAAAGATATGTGAAGTCATGCAAAATACGCACTACTCGTGCAGTTGCCGAAAAATGGAGCCTATCATGTGTCCAACTACACTAGTAAGTTGACAAGATGATGCAAATTTTATTATTTCTATGCTATTCTTGTATCAAAAGTAACAATTCATAAAAAATATTTCTAATGTTGTAGTTTCCAAGATAAAGTACTCGTATTTCACCTAAATCTAATAGAGTTGAATTTTCTGTTAATATTAACTTAAATAAAACTGAATTTCCAAACACTAACTTAGTTGGGAAGGAAAACTTGTACGAAGCATATATTAGTGTTTTATTCGAGTCAAAAGTTATCACCATAGACGAGTTGGAAAGTTATGTGGGTGCTAAATTCAGTATGGGCCTTTTATGAAAGGTCCCCCACATAGTTTTGTAATAATTCCGAACTTGCTTTATGTTCGCTGAGACGGAGGAACGTGAGGATATTACAAAAACTTGTATTACAAGCCAGACATGTGTGTAAGATTAAAATATTAGGATTTATATTATGTATATTAAAGTAAGCTTTGCTTGATAATTTATTTTTGTCTCTTCCAACATTACTACGACTGATAGAGACAGAATTAAAGATATATAATAACAAATGATATGTAGTCTTTTGTGTTGTAAATAAAATATTTTTAATCCTTTTACAACATGTTAGACGTGAGTCGAGCATCGTCGTATCAATGTAGGGTTGGATATGGTTTTATGCAAAAATTTAATTTCGCGCTCTTTGCAAAAGATTCCGGAAATAAAGGCAAAACGCCGCAATCCTCGGGATATAGAGGGTCAAGGATAAAGGAGACGAGAATTGTAGAACAAAGGATATAGTGAAATACGTCATATTGCCTCGAAGCCTTTTATTTTTTGTATACTATTTGTAAAACAAAAAAATTATCATACAAAATGTTATCCATTGCTTTCCGTTCTTGAATTAAAAACGAAAATAATTTAAATAAAAGTACGTTGCTTACAAAAAGTATGCATATATCACATTTAACTTTATGAACTGGGATCCGAAATGCGGCAAATCTCACTTATGTCCACAAGCTTGATTGGCATACTATTAGATAGGACTCTATATCGTTTATTAATTAATCTTGTGAATTTAGATGAGGTCTGCCTCCTCTGGGATCTGCCTCTATTACTTTTGCTGAATTATTAAGCAAGAATAGACTCGGATGAGGGTTTATTGTGTAATCGAATGCGTGTTTAGGCAAAAGAAGGGAACCCTAGAAGAATGACTATGTGTAAAATATTCACTTCTCTAGACACACCCTTTCGAAGAAAAACTTTCTTATACTCTATGGAAAAAATATGGAAAGGGTGGTTAAATTATTTTGTTATATAATTTTAGAATGATTAAGTGATTTTTGACAATACATCATTTCGCTATTAGTTAAACCAAAGAATGTTCAATGATTTGTAAAAATATTTTATAAAGATTTCAGAGGGCTGTTGTATGGCTGCAAGCTTTCAAAGACGCCCCCGTAGTCTTTTGCTAGTGCAAAAGGTTATTAATACAAAGAACATTTTAAGCGTGGGCTTCCATTGTCGTACATATTTAAAAAAACGTTGCGTAATGTGTTGATTAATAATACAATCCAGTGGCCGCCCGTTAATCGAAACTCAACTATAATTCGTAATCAAGGATTTTTTTCAAAAATATTTATGTTTTTGTTCACAGTAACTTTTAACTGTATTTTACACTTATTTTTATGCGGAATTTCCTTGGAAAGTGGTTAAAATACGGTTTTAAGTTTACTTATTAAAACTATTTAACTATATCGATGGTTTTCATTTGTATACAAGACGATAAAATTGACAAATTTCAAATGTATTTTAATGCACAATTGCTGATGTGTGTTACAATACATTAAGGTTAAGCGTTTCCATTCCATTCTCCAGAAAGCACTCCAAATAATAAATGTCCGCGAGATATTTCCGAATCATCGAACTTTATAGTTAACTGTTACACAAGAGATTGCGTTTAAAACCTTTAAGTACTGCAGTTAGTAGATAAAAATATTTGTAACATAAGATGCCAAAATTCGAATAAAGTTAAGTTGGTTAAAAGCACGTACTTTTTATAATATAGACATATTCAAGAAAATCTTAATTTAGATACTATTGGTATACATAATTTATTGTTAAAAATAATAATGTTTTGTACACTAAAGTAACAAAGACAAACGATTTGTTTGTTCTCCAATAAACTTAAAAAATGATGACATTTTTAGGTATGTAGTTATTTCTCTTCCTATATCTACAGTTTACACTAAACCTCTTTCTGATCAGTTAACGACTCTGAGAATGGCAGTTAATTATACTTATTAATTTAATTTAAAGATTTTACAATTCAAATATATTTTCATTGTAATCAAAGTTATTGTCCGCAAATAAATTACGATGGGAGTGAAATTTGTGCGCCGTCGACTGCGTCTCAATTTCAAAAGATAATTTATCGCCGCCCAAAGAAAATTAGTTTTTCCCCGAGTAATCCCGTCGTGTCCCATATGCCTTCTGGGTCACTTCAATTTCCATTTACTTATTGAACATTTATCGTTGGTCGTCGCCCACATTCGGGAACATTGAAACGGTAACAAACAACAGCTTATTGTTTTTCTAACCCTATGGCTTCATTAGTCCGAGTTCGCGATAAAAACGTACTTATACCGAAGGAAATCTCAGTAGGGTTTTAGATAGTTTTTTTTAATTTTATTTTATAATCGTTAAATTAGTTAGTAACTTACTTTTTGGACACGAGCGACGGTCATGTGGTTTTTGTTACCCTCTCCAAATGTTCAGTGTACCTATCCAAAGGAGAGCAAAGGAGCCAGCTGAAAACCAGCGCAGGGAAGGTTTAATCCGTCCCTGCATTCGCTGAGCTGGCTCCTTTTGCCACACCTTATCCTACTTGTGTGTGTTTTCTGTTTTTTGTTGTTTTTTTATGTGTGGCAATAAATGTATTTCTTTCTTTCTTTCTTTCCCGATGATGTAAGTAGGGCAATATTCAATATGCATTCGTATAATAAATTCTTGGAAAAGACAAATGAAGATAGTAAAATAAAGCGATTTTTTGTCAATTGTGGTAGCTATCTTAGTAGTTATGGTAACATTCATGTAATTTTAATAATATCATATAAAGAGGTGTTTATGTCGGTTGTAACCGGTTTTTTAATACGGTACTGAACAGTATTAGACTTGAATCTCGTAAAAGTAAGTAATAAACGGGACGGCGTTATATCCGAGAGGACGTCGTTACAATTTTTATTGTATTCCTAATATATTTTATTATTTCCCTGTTATAAATAAAAGAAAAATAACTAAGTTCTAAGAAAATTTCATCCCAATTTATATTCAGGAAAATAATATGTTGAAGCTATTTTTTATTAAGATAACGAGCTTATTTAAAAACGGTTTTTTTTTTCTTTAGAATTGAATTTGGCATTTCGTAATGAAAGTTCACGATGATGCATTCATAAAGCATCAGTTTTAGCTGTACGTTTCGACTGCGCAGTTCAAACAGACGTGTGTATGCAAAACTGAGAACTGTACAGTTCGACTGTTCAGTTAAAACTGAACTTTTGTAGCTGGCTTATAAGTGAAGACCGTAAAAAGACGAAGTGACAAGTTATAACCTGCAAAGCTTTATAATAAGGTTTTACATGACATAAATATTTATTTGAAGTTTATTTTTAGATCGAAATGACAAGACATGTTCATAGTTTATTACAGTCAAACAATTTGTTTTTTTTCGTAGATATGTTCGGATGCAGTCGCGACGTTTTCTTATACTATAAAATGTAGATACGTATGTGATTCGAATTCGATAGAATATTGTGAACATACAGCGTGTCCCAAAATTCAACGATAAGCCAGTGCCAGTGAATCACCAGATCGGCTTATCGTTGAATTTTGGGACACGCTGTATATGTATAATATGTAGCAAGAATTGGAGGATCCTTTAGAGGCCAATGGTGAAGACCTACGTCCGGCAATAGGTGAGTTATGGCTCTTACATGCCTTACCGCTAATAGTGGTAGACCCCGCTTCAACATCTTCGCACGAATTGTTGCCCGGTGAGATATCACGACCACACAGAAGACAGACGGCGCACGTTTCGTCTGACGAGTGTGGTGCCGGAGGCCTAATTTTAGTCCACTTTCTCATCATATCCTTTTCTTATAAGGAAATGTTGGGAAGGGGAAGTGGATATGGCGAGGGAGGAGACCTTTAGGAAGAGGATTTATCCTCTTGCTGTGCGTATCCTCGTCAGAAGATTAAGGGTAGGCAACGCAACTGCAATCGCAGATTTCTATGGGCAGGGACCGCTTCGCTTTTTCAGCGAATGCAGGTGCCCGCATCCTCGTTTGCCACTTTATAATATAAAAAATGTAAGATCGAACCTAACACCTATAACATATCAGCTCAATTACTTAAGCTACTATGTCAGTGACGCTCGCACAAAATACAAACTACATTAAATTAAATATTTATTTCTTGCTCAAAGCATTATTTTAATCCTACAGTAGTAAAATTAATTAAGACTCTAAGCTTTTTTCTTTTTTTACTAACTTATTTATTACCTACTAGCGACCCGCCCCGGCTTCGCATGGGTGCAAATCGGTATAATGCTGATATTAAATACAATAGCGTTTGCAATATAAGCGCTAAAAATGTGTTAATTTACAACATATTAAAAACCCATAAATTATCAGTGTTACTCTACTATATTGTGAATGTATTATACATGAAAACCTTACTTATGAATCACTCTATCTATTAAAAAACCGCATCAAAATCCGTTACGTAGTTTTTAAGATTCAAGCATAAAAAAGGATTATTGTTTTATACTATGTAAGGATAAGGACTAAGTTACGTCTTTACCGCGATTGTATCAAATTAACTTAAGTATCACTGTAATTAATACAACAAACATTATGTGTACACTAAGATTATAAAGAGAAAAATAATGATAAAGAGAAGGGAAATGTTATAATGCGGGAATTAAATCTTATACAATGGAATATCCGGTAGCTAATGTTACGTAAAATTGAACCTATATTTAATTAAACATTATATTCTCGAGGGAAATTTTGGACAAAATTAGATTACAATTATTTCGTGCGCGTATTCTGTAAAGGTGTTACCTAATTAGTAACAGAAAGCCGAAATTAAAATGTAACTAATTAATGTAAAATATTTTAATTAATTTAAATTTTTACTTTTAATTTTAATTAATCGTATATCGTATAAAAAGAGAAAATATATTTTATAAATGAAGTTGAAGCTGGCAAGTGGTTGGCGCTTTTCATTCGTGCACTTAGTGCAATTTCGGTCTTTATGCAGTAAAAGCTCGGCTCTTATTTAACGCTGATATGAAAGAAAGCCGCATTCGCTTGAAGTGTGATCGCGAAGCGATGACGGCACAAACAAACATTTGAAATATGACTCAATTGAAAAGTGTTACATTTCGTGTACCAAAAACGTACTGTCTATTCCTGTTTTTTTTTTTAAATATGAGTTGGCAACATTTTTGTACAGTTCTTTCTAACCGACTTCCAAAAAGGAGGAGGTTCTTAATTCGTCTGTATGTTTTTTTTATTAGATATAAACGATTTCACTACAAACTACAATGCTTTAACAATAGGAGTTAAAGGATAACAATATTTAACCATTTTGGTAGCGTCATCGGTGTTTGATTATAATGAAAAAAAGAAAAAAACTATTAGTTTAAGTGACTCGACAACAATGTATAGTGTGGAACGACACTAAGAATCGAATCTGTTTAAAAGTAAAAAGCTCTGGTGCCATTTGCAGCGCGAAAGCAAAATGCATCAAGAAGTAAAATGTTTACACGACAGATTGGAAACGGCGCGTCATTACCGAAGTGCTTTTAGTCATCGCGACTGGGTTTTATTCATTTCACTGTTTTGTGTTGTTTCAACTTAGTGTAAAATGTAAATTACTACATGTGTTTTCATCTTTGATTTGATGTTTGTTTTATTAACACATTTACTGCTTAAAAATAAATGAAAAATAAATGCTGGGAGCCAAAACTTTTTTAGGTAAATTTTGATTAAGTAAATATAGATGTTTGAGCACGGAACGCTCACTCGGTTCCGAGTGGGGAGCACTGAATGTGTTAATTGCTATGAAGTTCCCTTTTTTTGGTTTAATGAACTATAATAACAATTGACTATGTAAATATACATCGTGATGCAACTTGCACATATCGGCGAAGAAATTCAAAGATATGTGTATTCACGCAAAATACGCGCTAGTCGTGGAGTTGCGGAAAATAGAGTAAATCATGGGTCGTTTTGGGAATATTGTATTGGGAATATAGTATTTATTTCTTTTTTACCCTACGACTTCATTAGACCGATGTCATGCAAAAAACAGGCTTAAGCCAAATCAAAATCTTCGTTTTTATCGCAAAGCCAGTCTAATAAAGCCATAACACTTTCAGTTACGTTCTTTTCTTTCTATACTATAATAAAATATATAAGTAAATAAAATTGATTTTAATCACATTATGCATTTTACATATACAAGTTACAAGATTTATTCTAAAATTTTATTCTTCTTTAACTTTTGCAAATTTGTTTGCCAGTCGGCAAAGGCCTCCTCCAACCAACCTTATACTATGGGGCTTAGATATTTGTTGATACCATGAGTTTTCTATGTCTTAATATCTAAGTATTACACAAGGCTTTTTATCTCTCCTTTGACAAAGTAAACAGACTCTTATAAAGTAAACGGGTTAAAAGTAAGTGTAATGGAAAATACCATTATTTCTTTTTTTAATATTAAAAAGTTCAATTAATACCTTTAACGTATCCGAGCGATGTTTTTTTGAACAAAAAATGTTGGTTTTATTTAATTTTTGTTGGGAATGGTTAGTATACGAACTCTTTCCGTATAAAATGAATTAA
The DNA here is from genome assembly GCA_013186455.1 of Papilio dardanus tibullus. Lineage (NCBI taxonomy): Eukaryota > Metazoa > Arthropoda > Insecta > Lepidoptera > Papilionidae > Papilio > Papilio dardanus. The sequence continues at coordinate 255,780 of QDHC01006833.1, read as the reverse complement.
GCGAACGATAACGTTGATGCGAGAGAAATTTATTCGGAGCTGCAGCACGATATGAGGATTTTATTTAAAAATTGCAACTCAAATATTAAAATATGTGTTAATTGAAGAAACCATAAAATCTATGCACCTTATAGGGTTTTTTAAACAAATTGATCTTAGGTTCCCATAAGAGGTAGGTAGATAGTAGTAGTATTAAATGGAAACCTTTGTAATGGATGAAAAAGAGGACCACCTCTTCTTAAAATGATTACTAGAGTTCCTAATTTCGACTTAAAAGGTTGGTGTTCGCAGAAGCAAAAAGTTTTTATATGTTTCGGGATATTGACGCTAAATCTTTAAATAGTATTCTTCGATGTTTTATTAGACCGATACATAATCGAAGCCATTTTCTAAGTTTCCTTTAACTGTAAACGTCTAGACGGTTACTTTAAAAATGTCTTTAGTTTGGTAAACATGATGTTAGTTTGAGTATATGTTTTGTCTGGATTAAGTTTGTGTTAGAACATTTAATGTTTCTACTCGACACAGCCGCAAGGTCAAAACAACATTGTATTATTGACCTTATTTTTCTGTTAGTTTTATAAAGTTTTTTTGTTTGAATTTGGATGCCTACCAAGAAAGTTCACGATTTTTTTTTATCTAAAATCCACTGTCATTATGTTTGAGGTCGCACCCTCTCGAAACGTCTTCACCAATTTTTATGAAGTAGCGAATACTTTGACTTTATCTCTAATACTTTTAGAGTTATTTCAGGCTTTTAATTATCAACAATTGGGTTTTGAGTTCGAAACGATGATTTTTTAATTGACTAATTTATATGAAACGGTGTACAAAAACTATTCGATTGGTTTGTAAATAATCAAATAATAATAAAGGGCTTAAAAAAACATTAATTTCGTCTGTAAATGTAATAACGAATTGGTTCAAAATATTGGATTTCAACATGAAGAATAATTCTTTGATCATAAAGCCCACCTACGCTCAACTAACACGGTCGTCCCTCGTAAAGAACCCTACTCAAATAAGGAAGACATTCTAAGTTGTGTATAAATAATACTTGATGCTACGCTATCCTGTTACCATTACTTCCTTTTTGGTAATTTAATAAATTATTAGCTGGATAATACGTCTAGAAACGTAAGTAATAAAAATACATATTGAAATGTGACTTACGAAATAATGAATTTTGTTCAGTGTAACATCAAGATTATTTAATATTTGTTTAATACCATCAGTTCATAGATGGCGTTAGTAGTATTTAAATCGCGGTATTGTTGTGTTATCTATGAACAGTAGTATAAGTGTCACTGTATTTGAATAAATGTTCTAAAACAAGGTTTAGGCTAAGCGCCATCAGCGCCCTGCCACCTCAAGCCCGGTGTAGCAGTAAATGCCTTCTCAAGGCAAACAGTGGCAACTGTCACAAAAAATTAAATAAATAAATGGCCTTCGTTCCCTGTTAGTGGTGAGTTTTCATCGTTCTGAAGCACCTCTGGAGTCTGACGGCAACCTACAAATTTATTTAATTAAGTATTGGCCTGAAATCGCGAAAAAAGTCTATAGCTATAAGTTGCTACATAGATAAAAAAGTAACAAAGTTGAACCAACAATCATACTTGTAGCTTTGTTATTACTTCTTGAAGACAAAGAACAATGAAAATAATATTTACACGGGACAGGAAAAATACCTTTTGATTGTTCCTTTGTGTTGCATAATGGCAACATTGTTGCAAACTTGGTCAACATAGCGCTTCGCCACTCTGGATTACATTAAGCCGTCGACCTCGGTTATCGGTGCATCGTTAGCCAGACTATGGTCGTGAGTTCTGAGATTAGCATTTCAGATATCTAGACTTGTTCGAGTACCATTTCTTTGTTATGTTAAATTACAAAAGACTGACTATTAATTGTTTTAACACGCTCGCTATTATAAACTATAGTAACCAAAGGTCTTGTAGGTCCTAAAAATAACTTCTTAATGTGCCGTCTCCTTTCGGAAGTCGACGATCATTATGTCAATCTGGACTCTGGACACCGCGGCTCTTAATAATGAGCCGGTGTTTTTGTGGAATCACTGGCGTAGGTTCTTTAGCCATAATGTTCTTCGTTCCTCACCTCGTTTTGTCTGAATTTTTCCTTGAACGATGAGCTGTAGCAGTTCATAATTTGTGTACCTCATTATGTGGCCTAAATATAAAAATTACTAAAATTAATAAAGCCTTTTATTTCCATATTGACATATTTTAAAATTGGATTTTGTAAGTTTAGTTAGTTTAAAAACTTAATTATACTTATTAGTATTGTTAGTTTATTTCTCGACATGGATCCCTCTTTGGGTATAGGCCTCCGCCTTCTTCTTCCAGCGTGATTTTTTTGCTCAGAGTGAGCCAATCTCTCCTCAACTCTATTATATCATCAGATGGAAAGGACCAGTGGGGAAAGGTCCGCAGGCTGGTGAAACGGTGGACTGATGAATAACTAAACTATAGGTATTAAATTCCACCTCAAAGCGCGATGCTAGTTATAATCTCAATTTGCCAGGAGACATCAATCATATTGACGGATAAAGTTCCATCAATTTCAATTTACCTTTTGTTGGCTACGTAATATTCAAATACTGATAAATGATTAATTATAATAATATTGATCTAACTAATAAAAGTTTGTTTGTCCTTAGATTTTATTAGGCTATGATTTTTTTAATTTCCGTTATTTATTCCCGGTTTATCTAAAAAAAAATAAGTTTACGCATTTGAGAAGCTGTATATAATAAGTTTTATCCTGACTTGTTTGACTTCATATTTGAAAAGTAAAAATTCGGTAAATTATTTTGCTCAAAATATTGAATTAAAAAACTAAAAAGCTGTAATCCTGTTTTCTTTGCAGATTATTATTATAATATTATAAAGTGTTAGTTTCTTAAATTAATGTTAAATTTAATAAAAACTTAAAATAAACATTTTTAATTTAATTTCGTATGTGAATATGAGACACAAAATGTAACAGAATTTTATGGGTTTGGTTAGCAGATTGTTATTGCCGAGTTTGTTAAAGGGGTCGCAGTTTAATATTACGTCCGAATTTGCTCTATCCCCCCAAAACATAAAAGTTTAAGTTACTTTAAATGGTTTCGGATCGTGAAATAACACATTTTGTTGCTTCTATTTAATGGAATAGATAAAATTAAAATATATAAGAATTTGTTTTCAGAATGGCAACACTAACGTGGGTTACAACTACGAAAACATGTTTTTATAACTTATCAGCAGTGAAAACTAACGGTTATTGATTCATGGAAGTAAAGAAAATAACGATGTTGAAAATGTGTTTAGTAACTTAGATGCAAGTCTTAAGTAAAGAAGATTTTAAAGTATTTTCATTGTATAAAAATTAACATAGTTAAATGTATCAAGAGAACAAAAATCTCTTTGAAATATGAGAAAAGGCTTTGGACTAGTGTACTTAAACGAATTGCAAGCATTCATAAAAACCCATTAACTATTATCCTTCCATCGTTTGACGCAGAGAACAAAGCTGTTTCTTTTATAATCTTATTTTAAAAATTCTTCATACAATATAATAACTGCAGTTCCCTTTTCAAGGAAGTAATATAATTACTTTTATGGCTTGCATTTCCTTTTATAGAACGACGTCTGTTCTTTTTAAGTTAATTAAAAACTATGCTACCGTTTTATGAAGGTTTTAAATTAAAATCAATTTATTATTAAAATTGTATTGAAATTATAGATTAGTAATGGTTATCCCATCTACGATGTAGACTGGACGTCGTGTGGTATACGAAGGTCAAGATTTTGGCACAGGAGAGAGAGTATTGGAAAGGACTACATCGACAAGGTCCAAAAACCTTAAATTAAAGAAGAAGATACCATCTAACTACTTATAATAGACATTTATTTTAATATCATTAGGTCTTTGTCTGTTTACTGCTTACATCATACGCCTTCCCCATTGCCTTGATTTATTTTCAAATGTTTATGTATAGCATGTTCTTTTATAATAATATCACATCTTCAAATATTTTGATCGCTAAAATACAAGCATTGAAACCTAGCTGAAGATTATCTTTATATATCTAACCCTACTGCTTCATTATGCCGTGTTCGCGATAAAAACTGATATTATGTTTCGACGTAAGTCCGATTTTGAACGAACTTGGTCTAATGAAGCTGTATTGTCATATTTCATAGTTTTAAATAAAATATTTAACAAAACGACCATCTAATCTTTTAACAACTTTGATTTTAAACAATATCAAGTGAAGTTTATTTTAACTAGAGCTTAAACGGCTATCGGAATGTATTGCAACGGTGGAAACAATCGTTAAAAGTTAAAGTAAGTACGAGGAAAACTCGTGGGGAATTTATTTTGAAACACTTTACAGTTGAAACTGCATACAGCCTTTGACCCCCGACATCGCCGGACCGGAAGTTACCCCCGGCGGAAACACTTTGTAAAGCTTCGCTTCCGCTTTGCTAATTTCACGATTTAAAAACCTTATCAAAGTTAAGCTCTATTAGAAGAGAAGGGTGCTTAGTATAAAAAAATAAAACTTGCTTCTGGAAATGTTTCTTTTAAGTTATGCATTTTTATAGTAAGAAATGTGGTAAAGTTTTTTGTATATTTTATCAATGATTAAATATGATATTTTTTTTATAAAAGGAGACATAGATTTTCATGTTTTAAAATATTGTAATATTTAATACATAAGTGAGTGTATATAAAATGGAATAGAAAATACTAAGATCTATAATTTATCCTTTCTGTTAACCTATATGCGATTTCCGATTTGCGTTCGTAAAATCCGTCTGCTGTAAGCTGTGGGGAATTTACTATTATAATATTTATAGAAATTTTCGAATTTTATTCCATAAAAATGAAGATTTTACTAGAAAATAAGTATCAGTCTCTCTCTCTTTCTCTCAGTCATCTGTACCGGGTTTATCTGTAGAAAATGCATAAACTGCCTTATTCATTGTCACAAACACAATGTTAAAAATAAAAGCTACTGACTTTATTAGTATGACTTCCTGGGAAAGAATACGAATTGAAGGATAATTCAGAATGTAGCCATTTATGTTAAAAAGGACACAATAAATTAGACCCACATTCCAGAGAAAAAAAAATCCTATCGACTTAGCCTCTTCCTGGGTCCTTATAGCTGACTGGACAATAAAACCTAGTGCTGAATAGGGTATAATAATGCTGTTGCTCGCGCCTATGTATGCATGGTATTAAAAAATATAACCTATGTTACAGGGGGATATTGCAGCTTTTTAATGTAGAAAGAATTTTTGAAATAGGGCCAGTAGTTTTTGAGTTATTACAATAAATACAAAAGTATATACTTTTCCACTTTATAATTTTAGTATAAATTAAAAGACCACATTTTTTTACAGTGGTCAACGTGAAACTGTTTACATTTACCGCATGGGTAATAAAGGTAAACGGGTAAAACGTGTTAAATCTATTTGTACAGCTGTACCTGATGATATGGAACAATTTACGCGGACAATTTGCTTACACGGCTATGAAGATAACGCACAAAGCGACGTGAATTCGCAATTTGCGGTATAACGTGCCGCTTTGTACCGCAACATGTATATAAACTATGCATTACCTTTTTTGATGGTTGAAATAAGTTGATATCAAATGTGACTGGTAACATAGAAGTTATATTTATACAGTTGATTTATTAAATTATTTCGTTCTTATAGAGCGGCGGTTGCTCAGGGGTTTAGGCTCTTGACTTGTAATCTGCAAGTTCGGAGTTTGAATTCCGCTTACCAATGTGTTTATTTTATAATTTCATATGTACGTATGTCAATATACTCGTATATTTTTGCTAGTTTTTGTTTTCTTAATTTTTCATGCATGTTAAATAAGTTGTAATGTAATTTGTATTTTTTTTTGTTTTCTTCCTTTTCTTTTATGAGTAAATGATTTTTGATTTGATTTGATATACACCCGACGCTCTTACGGTGAAGGTAAACATCGTGATGCATTGTGACCAATCACATATCGGCGAAGAAATTCAAACATATGTGTGAAGTCGAACAACCCGCACTGCGCCAGCGTTTACTATGGCCTAGTCACCCTTTAGGATAGGCTCCGAGCCCCTCGGCGGAAACGTGTAGTAAGCTGAGCCTTTTTAAATACCGGAATTAGTCAATTTGCTCCTCTGTAAGGTCTCTTGCGAGTCGGAACAATGGCAGAGGGATGACAATGGTTGAAGAATTTGTTAATTCCTATTTTTAGTACTGGCGCCGTTCTATTTGTCAACCGCCTTACATGGTCAATACTAAAAACTTACGTACTAAGGGAATAAGATAATAAAAAAAATCAATAATCACTAATCTACAATGTCTTTTACAAGAAATCAATAGACCATTTACGGTCTATATATTAGTCAATTCAAGACTAGTATTGAACTCCGCAATGTATTGTTTGTTACTCTACCAATAGTTGACAAAGACGAATGACAAAGACTGTCCTGTAGATATAACTGCAGTTTACTTCAGTAGTATTTCAGTACATGTTTGAACGTACAACATGCTATGCAAGAGTAACTGACGTGTTAACTGCAATATATTGCTACTGTTTGTGTTTGTAAAACGTTGTTTGTTACAATTAAAGTATTGGAAATTATTTTGTTCTTGTTTTAATGCTATCAGTAATTTGCTTAGATTGTTTAAAGTGTGTTGTGTGCTTTTGAGTGTTGTGTACGTTGTCAACTGTTTATTTTTCTATTATTTGTATAGTGGCTATCCTGCTAAAGTATGTAGAACATGCAATTGGTGTAGAATAATTAATAAAAAAATAAAATGTTTTAAGAAAAAAAGTTGTAATATTTTTTTTGTATATTGCGACTTTTATAAGTTACGATTTATGTTCGTTTTATGTTTTTTAGTTTTATGTTGTTTAGTTTTTACAAAACGAATTTTAAATTTATAAAGAAAGCAATTTATTTTACTGAGAAGTACTGAGATTATAATCTATGCGGTTTTAAAATAATTAATTTATACAAGACGTTGTGCTGGAAATGAAACTGCAAGAACTTAAATAAAAAACGTTAAGTAATTAGATAGAATAGTGATTGAATTAAAATAAGTACTTAGTAAGAATAAAACTATTATTATTAGTGTAGCAGTTTTACATGAGAAAGATGTTCAGGAATGCGAAAGAAAAGAATAGAGTTAGTGGTGCGAACTTTTTATTCCATATTATAACCTTACAGCTTCATTAGACCGAGTTCGCGCAAAAAATAGAGATTTTGCTTCCGCGTAAGACCGTTTTTTGCGTGACATCGGTTTAATAATGCCGTAGGCTTAGGAGTAATTATTATGCAGGTTAATTGTGTACGTTCATGCAACTAATGTTTCATTCATAAACAATATGGTATACAGATTATGGTAATTGGCAAACATCGAGTGAAGTACAATTAAAGATCCAATGCAGAGGCAATCTGTGCTATGTCGGGCTAAAGTGCACTTCGACCGCTACTAAATATTCACAAAATGTACACTGTAATGTGTCGCAGCGGATAAATGTTCAGCGTCTATGTTTACACCCGATAATCCATACTGTGAACAGAATTTGGCGGGAGAGGGGACGCATAGGAAGAGGAATTATCCTCTTTGTGTGCGTCTCCTCTTTCGTAGATTAAGGGCAGACAACGCATCTGCTATTGCAGATGTGCTTGGGCAGGTCGCTTGCTTGTTTGCCACTTTATAATATAACAAAGATAATTTGCTACAATATGTTAAACAAGATTATGTTTAGTTTTATCAATAGCCATAGAAAGTAAGAATGGATTGTGTGAAACAGGGTAGGATTGAGAAAAAGGTTGAATTCAGATATGAGGGCTAGAGAAGTATGGAAGAGTACTTTGCCAAGGTCAGGTTGATGATGAATGTTGAGTGCTAGGATAGCAAGCGTAGATATTTATTCAAACATTTGATTACAATTCCATGCATAACACTTAAACATTGTCGTAGAAGACGTAGCCGTAGCGATTAACGTAGCCGTAGATATACGCGCAGACATCCAGCGTTGGATTCGATCAAAATCTACCAGAGATATGGTCCAGGTTGTTTCAACTTTTCAGAGAGAGTTTACAGTGTTTTCGTCTCTATTACATTATGAGCTTATACCCAACAAGCTCTTCAATATTTAACATAATAAAGAATGTTTTCGATTAATGATATTTAACATTTTATTGATATTAAATGGTAATAGAAAACTTTCAAGATAGCTACATAAAGTAGTGATATAATAGTATCTAAAAATTTATCGTACGTGCTCGAACCTTTTGCGGCTTTCAAATATTCCGAACCCAAAACCCTTTGAATATACTTTTCTAATATTCAGTAAGTTACCCTAAACTGTTGCATTTTATGTTTAATATTTATTTTAATTTTCAACCTTTGTATAGATATAGTACGAAAGTCTAGCGTAGATTAGAGATAGTTTAACCGGCTACAGACGTTCAGTTTTTTAACTGTGCAGTTAAAACTGACGTACACAAATCAATATAAACTCCACAATCAAATTGTACAGTTCTCAGTTTCGCCAGCATACGTCATTTTTAACTGCGCAGTCCAACTGTACAGTTAAAACTGAGCGTCCGTAGCCAGCTTTAAGTGAACAATATATGACGCTAAGTGTTACCATAAAAAACAAACTTGCGTATTTCAATAATTTCATTAAATTATTCTTACTATTTGCTTAAAATAATTTCGTATAATGTTTCATTTAATGCAATGGATTACACAAGCTATTAACTTAGTCAAAATAGTTAACATGAAGGGATTAAGCTCGTGTACGATAGCAATTGTAATTTGCGACAGACTTCACATAACCAGAGCTGCAGTGCAATTTACGTAACCAATTTCAAATCCAATGTACATCTGCTATTCTAACTTTTATTCATTATTATGTTAATTTCATTTTCAGAAGTTATATATTATACTAGTTGTTGTGCGCGACATTGTCCGCGTGGAATTAAATAAAATAGCCTACGTTACTCGGGGGTAATGTAGCTTTCTAATGGTGAAAGAATTTTTTAAATCGGATCGGATTTTTTTAATACGTTATTGCAAAAGAATTTTAAATTTTATAACGTATTTAATATTAAATGTATAACTAATATTATAGAGAGAAACTTTGTATTTTTGTATGTATTGAAATAACTCAAGAACTACTGGGCCTATTTCAAAAATTCTTTCACCCTTAGAAAGCTAAATGATCTCCGAGTAACATAGGTTATATTTTTTAATTCCGCCCGGACAAAGTTGCGAGCAACAGCTAGTGCTGAGATAAAACTGATAAAAGTTAATTAAAAATAGTATTTTAGTGAAATATAGAGTTTATTCACGATATTTTCTATTATAGTTCCAATGGAATCTGTGAATTGTCGCCTTGGACGTTGGATTATAATTTAATTTGATTTCGGGTCACGCGCCTCGGTAGAACCGAGGACGAAGTAATGTGATGTAATTACCGATAGACCGCTTCCAATCTTCAATCAAATCAATGGTAATGTCTATCTACAAGTGATGGATAAAATTTATCTTTTCTTTACTTTTTTATCTTTTTAATTCGACACAAAGATATAAAACTTTTAATTTTTTTTGCAGGAAGTAGTGCGTGTCATATTAAAATGTGCATGCTGGTTAAAAATATTACTTTTGATTTTATAAACCCTTTCAGGGGGTTACCCAGAGAACATTCGCTAAAAAGCGGTTTTATAGCGATCGTCAAAAATGTATGGAACAGCCAACGACGTTCGATATTTACACGTGACAATCACATGACTTATTCAATGTCATTGTCTTTTTCATTTTTGTCGATTCCATTGCCGATATCGCCAATTGAAAAGTACTTTTGGTAGCCTGTTTATTTGATAGCTGTGACGTCACGGTTTTATGGTTCATAATATAAAACCTGAAGAACTTAGTCTAGTTTACTTTGAGTTTAACTTTAAGACCACGTACGTGTCTTTTGCTACACGATTACGTAACTTAGGTACGTGAGGCAACTTGAGGCATCGTAAGGCATCGCGTGAGGTGTCATTATTGAGATACCTGAACGCCTCAACACATTTGATAGCGAAGAATAAAATTTTATATCTTTTCCGCAGACGATTCGACAAGTTTAAAAGAGGTAAACATTTTTGTAATGTTTCTCGAATAACGATCTTTGTAGCTAATTATCTTCTTACGTGTAATGTTTTTAAATAGTCTCATTCCTATTTGGCATACAAATACCAATTGTAGATTTGGTAGATTTTATAGATATATTTTGTTTAGTCGTAGCTTTTTATGATACATAATGTTTTGTTGATTTACCGAATATAGACACTTACTGAAATAGATTTTATATTTACAATTTTACCTAGGTTTAATCTACATTTTCATGATAAAGAAAAAAAAACGAAGTGCTACGGTTGTGGAAACTCGCTTTTAGTACGATTGCAAAAACAAAAACATTTCGAAATAAGTAAAAGCGTAAATGGTGCGGCATTTTTAATTACTCTTTGAATGTAATTTCCATCTTTCTCGCGGATGTTTGGGCTTTCATCACTTATAGCGCTCGAAGCGATTGAAAGCGCTGTTCGCTTTGAAATAAGAATCACAGCGAGAAGCCCCTGGGACAATTAAACTTGCACTAACTGCATTTAAAGGTAATGTTGAATTAAATTGCGCTGAGACTTTTGAGTACCTAGATGGGTTTTTAAATAAATCCTTTGGAATAATTTTCTTTCATTTAAGTGTATTTATACTATTTTTTTGCAACGCATCTGTGGTTCCTCTGGTATTGCAGATGTCCATGGGCGTCGATGATCACCTTGGTGTTCCCGCTGCTCGTTTGCCCCCTTTCTTATAAAAAAAAAAAAAAACTATGAAAATTATAGTCATGCAATTTTGGATCTCTGTTAAATATTCTGCTTTGTTTTAGAAATACGAAAGTTAAAATATTCTTGAGAAAAATATTCAATATATTTATAAGATATCTCGTGTGTAAAGAACGAACTTTTTTACGACACGTATTGGCATAAACTTCAAACTATCGCGACGGCTTGATACTGGAATATTTGCGCCACTATTTACTTAAAAAGAGCGTCGCCTGTCCGCTGAGCTCTCATTCTGGAGGTGTACCGAGATCTCTAGAGTTGTATAAAGATGAAAATGAAATGCAATTTTGAATCTCAAGACTAAGAGCATAAGATCCAATTTTAAATTGATTGTAAATGGATATTCGTTATCAAGGGATTGGAAGAAGTTTTATATCATTGCGGCGATTTTAAAAAGATGTACGTAAAAGTGGGACATTTCATGAATTTTTAAGCCGTTCGCTTTTGTGGTGGATCTAGGGAAATGATGTGAATGTTGCCTTCAACGGGGTCAGGGGAGGTCTATTGAGAGCGGCGACGTGACCCGACCTCGCTGCAACCAATTGTTTCTTACGATATTTTCAAGCGTGTTTACGAAGAGAATGGATAAATCGGATCACTTTCAGATTTATTCTATTGGTGTTATATAGAGTTGTAATACAAAGAGAGTGATTTTTTTTAATAAATCATACTAACAGTAAACATCCTGATACTCGTACAATCTGCTCTGCTTTTCTTTAGGCTACGACGTTACTACGTCCTGCGCTACGGCCCTACGCAGCTACGCAGGTACTACGAGAATGAAATTTAATAATTTACCTCGGAAAGTACAATGGAAGAACTTAACAATAAACTAAAATTTGTATCAACTGGTTGCATTCAAATATGTTTAGTCAACAACAAACAAGGCAACGTTATTTGTTATACCAACGAAGGATTTCACCTATCATTTCGAAGGCAAAGTACAAAGTCAACACTATTAGTTCCAAAAAACATAATGGTCACATGTTATGTGTCAGTTGACATGTTTGGACAAGCGATGGCCATTATTTGATTACTAAGAAAATAAACATGAAAAAATGTACAGCCGTGTAAACATTGATTGATTGTAGGAGGGTCGGTAATGGGACAGTCGTGTTTGATTGGCGAACAACTCAAATAAATCTTTTCTAATATTACTAATAGGTAACACTGGTTTAAAAGATTATCGAGTGGTTAATAATAACGAATGTTGTGACAGTAGCCGTAGGCTAGAAGATGGAATAGACATAGTGAAAGGAACCATTTAAAAGGGAATAACGACTGAAATTATTAAAGAACTCAAACAGTAGTCCAAAGGCAATAATAATGGTGAACATGTTAATATAATTTGTCTTTATTTGAAATAAAAATATAATACTTAATTACAACTATCTACCGTCCGGTATCGTTCCCGGTGCAAAAGTTCCCATCACACTTTGCCGCATTAGATGGCAATGAATAGCCATTGTACCAGGAACGATCAGGCAATATAATTGCTAAAAAATACGCAAAATCGTGACGAGGGCAAGAAAGTTGTATCTTATACAACAACGATGAAACAATTATCACTAAAAATGTCGAGTCTGAGAATAAAACATATTTTTTTAACACGCAAGCTGTTCTGTAATCATCCGTAGCGTATTAATTGTAGCGCTGCGAGAATCCCAGAGACGTGACAAAAATATACATTCGTTTGAGCAATTAAAAACGGCTTGACGTTCATTTTATTGTAGCGCTTCAATAAACGGCAATCTACGAGATTATTGGCTGCGGACGTGCTCGTAATCAAGAGTTTAATGCCTAGATTTGATGAGAAAATGAGTTCTAAGGGTTTATACTAGGCAATACGTTTACATACAAAGTTCTCTACCAACATTATAATAAAATGTAATAAAAAAAAGGTCGCAACTCCACGACTAACGCGTATTTTGCGTGAAAAATGTAATAATTTATGAAATTAATAAGACGATAGTATGAAATACTTTATTATTTACAGTCAAACCTGGATAAGCGAGAAACCTCTATAAGCGAGAAACTCGGATTAGTTAGAATCATGTATAAGCAAAACAAATATCGAAGTCCCTTGACCGCTATCTTCAAATATTACCTAGAAAACGATTAGTTGACGATCTTGAAAAGTGGTTTACCATATGGTTTTAATTTGTACATACAAACCACAGATTCGGAGCAGCGCTCTTGAATTACTCCAATATCAGAGATTAAACCGCCGTTTTCTAATCAAAATGATTATCGGTCCGCAACACATTCACAGACCGCGAAGTAATACCGAAAACCGAGTCAGTATTGACTCAGACCGGTTTTCATTACATGCATATGGATACACTAACGTGAGTGGCCATATTAACGAAATGCTAGCTGTTAAAGCAATGAAATTATTACAATACTAGCTGTTGTGCGCGACTTCGTCCGCTTGGAATGAAATAATATATCCTATGTTACTCGGGGATAACATAGCTTTCTAATGGTGAAAGATTTTTTGAAATCAGCCCAGTAGTTCTTGAGTTATTTCAATACAAACAAAAATACTACTTAAAGGCCGGCAACACATCTGCGGTTCCTCTGGCGTTGCAGGTGTCCGTGGGTGTCAGATTAACTAACTTAGGCGATCCGCTGCTCGTTTGCCCCCTTCTCATATAAAAAAATACAAAAATTCAAAAATACAAAGTTTCTCTCTTTATACTATTAGTATAAATAGAATCAAAAACAGTAGATATCTCTCAGTTCATCAGATGTCCAAAATATTTTTTTTCTAATAATTTCAAAGAATAATAACAAATGAAAGATAATGAAATTTCAGTTCACGCCGAAGACTGAAGAAAATATAAAGTAATTACGAATGATTTTGGGCAACAAACTTCGGGGAAAAACGACGAGAATATTCAAATCTCGTTAAATTTAGTTCGCATTTTATTCTTATCAGGATAAGTACGGTTTTTATTCGGTCACATTAAACCTCTTTATTTAAAACTAGCTGTGGAATTAAAAAATATAGCCTATGTTACTCAGGGATAATGTAGCTTTCTATTGGTGAAAGAATTTTTGAAATCGGCCCAGTAGTTCTTGAGTTATTTCAATATATACAAAAATATAAAAATACAAAAATACAAACTTATCCGCTTTATAATATTGGTATAGATATAGATATAGATATTACCTCTCACATGCGTTTCGACAGTACATAAAATTATGACGGAAAAGTAATTTTATTGAAGAAGAATCTAATGGAATTGACACACGTTCTGGAGACTGAAATGTCGTAGCAAATGTCGTTAATTCATTATCGTAGTTTCCTACAAAAATATAGTGTCTCGTTTCGTATTTTCTTTTAAAACAGAAGCCCGATTAATAGTTACTTTGTTTTTGTACAGGCGTTACTAATAGAATGAAGAAAACTTTGTATTTTTGTATGTATTGAAATAACTCAAAAACTATTGGACCGATTTACAAAAATAACATAGGTTATATTTCACCAGGACGAAGCCACAAACAATAGCTAGTAAATCATAATCTTACAAAACAATTACGCGTAAAAAGAAATTGCTGTTAAATAACAAACGTATTCAAAAAGCTTAGTATCAATTGTGAAGTTTTTTCGTATAAATAACTATCAATTCAGAGTAACAACTTCCGAACTGAAAATAATCGAGATCAAGAGATTAATGTGCAATTCGAAGTGTTGAAGCGTTCGAGAATAAATTCAACTGCAGTTGCTTAACTTTTAACGATTGCTTCCACTGGGGAAAACGCGTTAGCTGTTCAAACTCACTCGCTTCGAACAAGAGAGTCATTTTCACTACATCTTTTCGATCTTAGAAGCATTGTTAATGTCGAAAACTGTTAGCAAAATTTATATAAAAAAATATTAATTTTTTAATATTGCACCAAAGCTTAGGTAACCCAGGGAGGATATTTTTATTGATTTGAGCATATGACGTCAGTATAAATGTACTTTATATGCCCCGAAATAACTTGCTCATTAAGTGAATAGAGCTTTGATTGTATAGTGTGATGTGTAACTATGTAGATATTAAATAACTTAGTTTAGTCGTGTACTTGGTGCTAAAGTTACAACACGGTGCATAACAAACAAGCTGATTATACCAGAATATTAGTTGTAATCACATATATATACAACAACAACACAAGACACGTACATCGAATTATCTCGCATTTTATTTGGCTATTTAACTCGTCTTATTCACGCAAAGAATTAACTAGTATGGCCGCTAGCGGTGCTCAATGATATAGGATTACAAATATGCCAAAGAGACTTCTAAATATTTTTAAACAAAATTTGGGACTAATAGTGTTGTTAGATTTCCACGAATTTCTCGCTCTCTTACACCAAGCATTTAAGTATAGTTTGTTGAAATGATTTTGCTGCAAATAAAAGTATTTTCTTTAAAATAACGTCGGATGTCGTCCGAACTCTCATTAGACGATACATTTAAAACTGTGCGAATTGTACGAGAAGGTATGACTACCCTTTGTTACAATGTCAACTTTATTACATACGTGATAAAGTTCAATTTAGTAAAACTTTTGAATGTGGATGTATGACAATATTGAATTAAGAATATTGTTATAACGTTGCGGGGACTTTAAAAAGATGAATGAACGGACCCCGTTTTCATATAATGGAAACTTTTAAGGTAACTTTTAAACTAAAATTCCAATAATATTTTCTGAATATAGTGTAAAGTTTATTTGTGTATTCTTACTATAGAAGTCCAAATTCTTGAAGTTGAATTAAAAAGTTTATTTCACATTCAGTATTCAGAGGGTCACGAACTTTTGAAAACAAATTAAAGTTTTAAAATAGCTCAGAAATTAAGTTTTATAAAAGTCAAAACTGCAACTACAAATAAGTTGCAACATGTATTGTTGCCCTTATTACCTCTATTCTCCTTGTGAAATGTAAGTCTCTTTCCCTTTTCAATTATCTATCTTTTAGAATTGTCAGGGAAGGATATCGTTCGACGGAAATATTAATTTCCTTTCTTAGTTATATTTTACCTGTCACATACCCTCCTGTAGCCATAGACTTCTTAAACAGATTAATTTGATACATATGAATGTAGATATATTGAGAAATATATTCATGAATATACATCTCATGTAATTTTAGCAATATAGACCAAAGGTGACCGACTGACATAGTGATCTATCAACGCACAGCCCAAACCACTGGACGGATCTGGCTGAATTTTAGCATGCTGGTAGATATTATGACGTAGGTATCCGCTAAGAAAGGATTTCGATTAATTCTACCCCTAAGAGTCCGAAATTGGGGTCCAAAGTTTGTATGGAGTTGAAGTTATAAAGGTTCCACGGGGACGAAGTCGCGGGCGACCGCTTTTAAATAAATATTTTCGTAGTAAAGTTGGCATTTTTATAAATAAATAGTATTTCCATTCAGCTCCATACGTACCGCAGTAATGGCGGAAGGTGCACCGCAGAACGTGAGAGGCTTACATTCAACATAATTATAGAGCCGTGTCACATACGGGAGAACTTTTCATTCCTCTTTCCTTTCTCACTTGCACACTGTAATTGATGACTGTATGCTTTGAGAGTATTTGCAGTGAAATAAAATTGAAATTCGTGACTTTTTAATATTTATATAACTACCATATTTTTTTAGAAAACGCGCATTGCCTGGACAAAGTGGATTTGCTCCGGAGCGATTCCATAACGTAGTTCAAATGTGCCACTGGCACGTGACAATCACATGGCTTGAAAGTCTTTGTCATCTCCATACTTAAATGTTTGATATTCGCTATGGAATAACTTTGGTACGGATGCATTGGAGCTTTAGACGAATAGCTTTGATTCCTCCTCCCCAAGCAGTCCCATACTGCTTGGGGAGTGCTTGGGGGTTACCCAAAGTCCATGCGCTACAAAACGATTCGATAGCGAACATCAAAAGTGTATGGAACTGATACGTTCGATATCTCACACGAGACAAGCATCTGACTTATCGAAAGTCATTGTTAGTTTTATACATTTTTGTCGATTCCATCAGCAATATCGTCGATCGAAAGATACTGTGGGGATACCCTTGTATGTACCTTGTACCTTGCAACCTGCACATATTGGCGAAGAAATTCAAAGATATAAGTGAAGTCAACCAACCCACACTTGGCCAGCGTGGTTGACTACAGCTTAGCACCCCTTATGATGAACTCCGAGCCCCTCGGTTGGGAAGTTTCGTGGGCTGTTGATGAAGACCCTTGTATGTTCGCGTAAGGGACTTTAAAAGTCTGTTACGATCCTGCAGAATTAGGAGAGATACATTTTACGATGTAAATGAATTAAATGATATTAGATCTAAATATTAGCATGATTTTACATGTTAAGCGAACCTATCTGTAATTACATCGCATTATCGTGGCGACGGATTTTCCGCGGCGCGTGATCTGAAAGCAAATTACGTTCAACGCCGTGATGACATTCAACTTTTTTTCCCTTTTATAAATTAATATGAAAAAGTTACTGTGAACTTTCTTACTATGTTTAGATCTCTGGATAACATTGATCTTACGGTTATGTTTATTTCGTCTATTTTCTATAGAAACGAATACCTAACAGTGAAGGAAAACATCGTGTTCGTGATGCATCACATATCGGGGAAGAAATTCAAAGATATGTGTGAAGTCACGCAAAATACGCGCTATTCGTTGAGTTGCGGAAAAATTGAGCCCATCTTGGGTCGAACTATTAGTACAGTACACAAAATCTTTTATTTTATTATTAGTGTGTAGAAACTGGAAAAATGAACAAAATGTTTACGTATTAACATATAATTATAAATATTGAGATTATTTAAAGTAATAGAGATAATCCTTATCCTTATCCTTATCCTTACATAGTTTAAAACAATAACGCGTTTTTTATGTTTGTCCCTATATATGCTTCAATCTTTAAAACTACGCAACGGATTTTGATGCAGTTTGTTTTAATAGATAGAGTGATTCATAAGGAAGGTTTATATATGTAACTAGCGACTTGTTAGTATGACTATTATATACAATATTCACAGTATTAGTAAATAGTAATATTCACAGTTTTTCTGTAGTGTATTTAGTATCAGTTTTGCACCCGTGCGAAGCCGGGGCGGGTCGCTAGTAATTCAAATAACATTTGGCCTAAATCCGTATCGGAACATTAAACTCGTTTGTATAAAGAAGTACGAAAGAATAAACGTCATAAAAATATATGAGAAGTATTACGTTACTTGGTCGTATCTTCATAAGTAAGAACAATTTAGAGTCATGAATAAACCACACATATAGTTTTATTTTCCACTTCGAAATTATTCTATTATAAAAAATCTTATATTTTGGCGGCAATATTACGTAGCAGGCTTTTGGTTTTTTTTGTTTTTTTTTTTCATACGAGCAAATGGCGACCTAATATAGCCAATAGCTAAGTGACCGCTGTTCATAAATATTTGCAATAATTGAAAAGGCTACGGATGCATTGCCTACGTTGCGTTGTCTAGTAGACAGGGGAGGTGATTCAGAATAAGGAAAAATTAATCACCTCCCCTGCCTAATACGCAACGCACCGTAGCCAATGCTATACCCAAAGAGATATTATACATAGAGGTAGCACTCCATACTAATTTGACGTTAAGAAGCGTACCAAGAAAGAAATTATTAAAAAAAAAACTTGCCAGTATCATGAAAAAAAATTCCAAGTTTGGGAAATTGTGTGATTTTTTTACATTTTTAAAATAAACAGTAGAATAAACTAAAACATTCATTAAAACGTTAATTATCGTTTTTCATTAATATTATTTTACTTAAAACAATTTAAATCCAAACAATTTTTAACAAAGACCATTTTTGTTTTATGGTTGTTATAAATTTTTAATTAGCGTTTTAAAAATGTTTCTATTAATTATTATATTAAACTTTAGTAAATACTATGAAATACAATTTAAATTTGAGAAAAGAGGTTGGTTACACTCGGTCGACTTTTTATGTCGGCAAATGTAATTTAGAGGTTAACACTTAGGGAGATTTCCCTACATTTGACCTCCGGAGGTCAAAGAAAATGCCTCACTTTTAGGCATCGAGTGTTCCATCTACAGTATAATATATCTTTGGCTATACCCTTGTATACACAGGGGATGTACTGGAAGGAGAAGATATACCCTTATTCTAAATATAACAAGACAGCTGGTGTTCAGTCAATATCGGAACTCTTTCGTGGCATAATGGCCATACGACCATTGCCTTTTGATAATAAAAAAAATAAGTGAAAAAACAAAAGAGAAGCGCGCGAGAACATGTAGCAACGATGTAGTCACATAAAGATATATACGTTAATTGTAAATATGTAAATAGTTAAGATAAAGTTATAGTTTAAGAAGATATATGTATTAAGTTAGCAACGATTAAATGTATATAAGTTGCCGTGCTGCCGTATCATTTTGTACAGCTGGTTAAAATATTTTTTAGATTTCATACAATAAAATTTATTCCAAAATGAAATTTATGTTCCGCTTAGAATGTTCTATTTTAATGTAGTCGAGGAAATTTATCAAGTGCAAGAGAGAAAGGAAATACAATTTCGCTGCTCCGCGACTATATTAAATCTTATTTTATTTTCAATCTTTCATATTTGATTGAAAACATAAATCATAGTGATTGTAAAAAATTCTTTTAAGTAGTTTAATTTCTTAGTTTTTTTTTCAAAGTATTATTCGATTGGCAATATCGGTGATGGAATCTACAAAAATGTATGGAACTAACAATGACATTAAGTCATGTGCTTGTCACGTGTCAGATATCGAACTTAATTGTCAGTTCCATATATTTTTGACGTTCGCTTTAGAATCGCTTTAAAGCAAATGTACTTTGGGTAGGCCCCCTGTAGTTTAGTCAATATTCTACCAATTTTTCACTGAGATATTTTCATTGTTTTAGAATCGTATAGCGGAGAAGGAAACTAAGTTTTCAGTATTCATTGATTAACTAGAAAAATAATACTTAAATGAAATATCAGGTGTTTTTAATGAGCATAAAGCAGTGGATAATTTTGATCTTTTAATATTAAATTTTATCCCTATTCTAGTGTTTTGAGGAACAATATTTTGAAATGCACCAGTATTAAGCCCGAACGACGGCCTCGCGCTCTGTGTGTGCTCAAACTTTATACCAACAACGAATGAAACTTTTAAAATTAAATTTCATTGAAATCATATGCAATACAGTTACCTTATATTTATAAAAAAACAGTGATATTTCTACGGTCTTTTCGACATTAGAAACCCATGAAATATAATTCAGACAAAAAGTATGATTCTTGCAACAAAATGGAGATTAAAAACCTTTTTCGGATTATTGATTAACAGTTTTAATTTCACTTTGTAATATAAAAAACTAAAATATTCCAGAATTATAAAAAAAACTACAAAACAATAGTTTGCGCGACCAAATTTTCCATACAAAAACAGGGAAAAAAATCTACTTTTTACTGTCATTCATTTTAAGGCTTGACTCAAATATATGAATAGAACGTAAAAAGGCATAGAAATCGACAAAGTTTTTGCTGACTTTTTTATATGTGCCGTAGTGTAGATATTCACAAAGCGAATGCCACACAATGAATTAATGAAAAAGTCGTTACATTTTTCACGTGGCAGAGAGCTGTATATAAAAATTTAATGGAACTTACAGATCATATGTGCTATATTATTTTAATGTCAAATTATGAATCACTAGCGACCCGCCCCGGCTTCACACGGGTGCAAATCGGAATAATGCTGATACTAAATACTGCAGCGTTTGCAATGTAAGCGCTAAATATGTGTTAATTTACGACATCATATTAAAAACCTCTAAATTATCAGTGTTACTCTACGATATTGTGAATGTATTATTCATGAAAACCTTCCATATGAATCACTCTATCTATTAAAAAAACCCGCATCAAAATCCGTTGCGTAGTTTTAAAGATTCAAGCATATATAGGGACAACATAAAAAAGCGTTATTGTTTTATACTATGTAAGGATAAGGATATGGATACATAGTTAACCATTTCGATATGAGACACAAACTCGCTAAAGCCGGGTACAGTTCGACTGTACAGTTAAAACTGAGCGTCTAGCTAAGTTTAGCTATCCCTCTGTTAAACTCAGTTTTAACGTCCTGCACTACAGCGCTCTCTTGTTCTTTAGCGTTGTAGGGTCAGAGACTTTGTTCATCTTTAATCTTTAAATCTACGTGTTAACAAAGCAACCTGCACATATCGAAGAAGAAATTCAAAGATATGTGTGAAGTCACTCAGAATACGCGTTAGTCGTGGAGTTGCGGAAATTGGAGCCCATCATAGGTCGAACTACATACATGTTAACTAAACTGTGACAGGTCACTAGCAAATAAATAAAGTGTTCCTTATGTCAAGCAACACTGAAGACAAAAAAAGACAGGTTACTAGCGTCCTCCGTATATATCTATATCGAAGAACCATGTGGGATTGATATATTTTCTGATGGAACCAAACTATAGCAGCACATTCTTACCGTCGCATTTATACACGACCAAAAGCAAATTCTTAAGCAAAAGTAATGACTTAAGCAATTATATTAGATTAGATAAAAATAACTGATAGTGCAATTTGACAGTTGTTCTTAGTTTATTTATTGGGTGTTAAAAAGTTTTAAGTGCGTTTCTCGCGAAGAATCGGACAATGTCTTTTGATAGAGACACAATAAAAATATCGTAAACAGAACAAAAAACGTTTCGAAAACCGCCTTTATTTTTTTAGCTAACGCATATGTATTATGGAAATTCAGTTACTAATACTCTATTTTCCTAAAAATTTAATAATATTTCATTTTTTGTAAAATGTAATAATAATCCCGGCGTAAACGAAAGAAATAACCTCTTCTCTAAGTGATGTCACAAGCTTTATAATTAATCTAACCAAAATCGCATTTGCAATTTTGAACACGTCTTAGAATTTGCTACACCCGCAGCAAACATGTGCTAGAAGCTAAAATAGAGACATTTATGATTAATGTTAGTTCTGCAGTTTCTTGAATTAGAGCTTGTACATCAACATATGTTGAACACATCACGTTAAATGTATACGAAGTCTGACGACTTCAAAGCAGAAACTTGAGCCAAGAGCAAAGTCTTGAGGAAAAGTTGACTTGTTTATATTTCTATAAAATTGCTTCATAATAAAATAATTAAACATTTATTTCCATGAAAATAATAAAAATAACAAGAGAAATTACAATAGATGATTTACCCTGCGGCTTCATTAGACCGAGTTATCGTTTAAAACTGACTTACGCCAAAGCAAAATCTCCAGACCTACGTTAGAAGTAATTCATCAATGAAAGAACAAAGGACTATCTGGTTCCTGTGAAGGTTATACGTTTAGAACTAGCCGTGTCCAGTTGAAACTACATCGTGCACTTACTAATGCAACTTTTTAAACAGTGTTTAACGGATGATAATTGTTAAAAGTGTTTCATATTATTGAAGGTGACTAAGCATTTGTATACGCACGATTTATAACACTGTCTACTGATATGGGTTTTCACTACCGAAACGTTGTTACTTTTTTATCTTAGAAATAGAAGTATCTATTTCTACGTGGAGGGACAATATGATTTAATAAAGTCGCTTGTTTACCTAAAATGCACTATCCATAAATTAAAACACGTGATAGAATCAATGGACACAAAACAACGGTATTTCCTACATAAGCAGTTAATTACTAACCCAAACAATATACTCCAACCTTGAATGATGCCACAATTGAGTGATTGCGAGACGAGAAATGAGTTGTCATTCACTTTAATATCAATTTGTATTAATCTCGCAGAATCAATTGCTGGCAATGAAATGTAATTTTGTGCCAAAGACGTCTGTAATTATGTGGCAATCCTAACAACTGTCAACTGTCAAAACTGATAGAGTAAATGACGTCTTTTATGGTGTATGGTTTTAAAAAATAATGGTATATAGGTCTACAAGGATATTATGGCACTCGAAAAATATGTGAACTAACAA
Source organism: Papilio dardanus tibullus (assembly GCA_013186455.1). Lineage (NCBI taxonomy): Eukaryota > Metazoa > Arthropoda > Insecta > Lepidoptera > Papilionidae > Papilio > Papilio dardanus. Next base: position 232,786 of record QDHC01006833.1, on the reverse strand, counting down.
TGTCATCTTAAACCGCGTAACATTTTAACCAACCGGGGAAAGGCAGCTGAGAGATTTTGAAAGAAGTTAGGAAATTTTTACCTATTGTTATCGCTAAAACTTTGTAGGCGTCCCCCTGTCAATGTCAAAAAAGTACCAAAATACCCTTATAGAACTCTATTAAGTATTTTGCTTATTTTTACTCTATTCTTATATTTAACGCTAGGACCAAAACAGCATTTGTTTTACGTTCTTCAAGGTCACCGAAAAGTACGTCCAGTGTAGGTAAAACATGATCGACACTCTCTTTTATTTGGCTAATGTGTTGGTACATTTGAGAGCTACTTAACAAATTGAATAGAATCGGGGGCTTACCCAAGTACATTCGCTACGAAGACATTTTATAGCGAACATCAAAAATGTCAGTTCCATGACAATGACGTTCGATATCTCACCCGTGACAAGCACATGACTCATATAATGTCAATGTCAGTTTCATACATATCTGTCAAATCCATCAGGGATATCGCCAATCGAAAAGTACTTTGGCCCCCTTGTTCTAGTTAAAGAAAAAACACTGAAACCTTTCAACTACCACTTAAGTTCTATTCGACCTCAATATTTAACTCGAACAGTTTATTTGTGCGTCTTCATTTAATTCTAATTCTTTTACATATAATACGACTTAGGGTCCTTCCAGAAGCGAGCCCATCTATTTTTAATAGGCCGGCAACGCATTTGCAGTTTCTCAAGTCTTCCGAATGTCCATGGGCGTCGCTGACCACCTCGGTGTTCACGCCGCTCGTTTGCCCCTTCTCTTATAAAAAAATATGATATATAAAATATAGAGACGATATGACCTGACCTACTGACAAAGGATAATATTTATATCGCAAATAGATTATTGGGAGTCAGCCAGACATTGTCCTGCTAAAAAATGCCTTCCCTATCCTTTATCGATAAGTCACTGCTTACAAAAAGGTGCGTTAAGCCTTTTTTCGTAAAGGCAATTGCCTTTATGATATGATTTTTTAGAGATTTTACATTATTCGGTTATTATCGAAGATTTAAATTCTAAATCTGGTTGCTTACCCAAAGTAATTGCGCTACAAAGGGATTCGACAGCGAACATCAAAAATGTATGGAACTGAAAATGACGTTCGATATCTCATACGTGACGAGCACATGACTTATCGAATGTCAATGCCAGTTTCATACATTTTTGTCGATTTCATCAGCGTTATCGCCAATCTAAAAGTACTTTGGGTAGCTCTCCTGGACTTACTAGAAATTACTAGATTTGTCTTTGAAATTATACTACATCCTTCACAAATTACTGTTCAATTGAGAGTGACGAAGCAGATAATCTGTTAAATCATTTGCTCTTTAAATAGAGAAAAGATTTGCGATGGCAGAGACAACACGAGCTGCAAAAAGTCCGAGTTGTAACTAATGAGCTGAGAACGCTTTGCGTTTGATGAGTCCGCTATTTTACAGATAAATGTTGCGAATAGAAACGTGAATTCAATGAATAGATACATTTTTGTTTCTATTGCTACGATTTACAAATCGGTTGTAAATCGTAGCAATAGAACCGTTTTCAACAACCAACCCCTAAAGTAGTTTTAGATATATGTCTTTTTGCTAAACGGTCTCCGTAAATCTAACGGATCGCTTGCGGTCTACAGTGAAAGTAGCGTTAAGTGACATTTAAAATGCGTTAAGGGTTACCTAAAATTTAGGGATTATTGATGAAAACGGCCATTAGTCTTCTGAATTATTTTCAACTATTCATAACGTTTTTTCTTCGTAAAAGGATAATAATTTTCCTTCATGTCTATGAAAATTGGCTTGCGTGTGTTACTGCGAACAATAAATTTAAGGGCCTGTAAGTAAAATAGATTATTAAGGAGAGAGCGCTAGATATATGTGAAAATGTAATTACAAATGATTATATGTTAAAAATAGTACAACATAAACCAAAATTAATTGCCGTACAATATCAGCATAATATATCAAGTTGACGGTTAGACGATAATCATGGAAGCATGAACAATAGCATCGTTTATTAGCTACGTTGTAATAATCAGATCGATGCTATAATTATTCTGTTATAAATGAGCTTCAACATTGCCTAATATAGGTATCATAATAACGATTAAAGGACGTAGTAACTTAAGAATTGTGGAAGCCTAAAGCCGAGCGCCCACCGCAAAAGAATAACGATGGCGACCTTAGCGGCCTGAAATGTGCTTGCTTCCCCACCAACAAAGAGCTGAGCTAAGCGAGCCCAACGGCATAACACAGCTGCCTCATTTGACACAGCTTGGACACAGCTCGGCTTTCTAGAACATTTCGACTCTTTTTTGACACATCTCATTTCTCTTGGTGTGGACACGTATGCAGTTTCCTACGAAAGTGGAAAATGGGGCCGCCCAGATCCCGCTCAGCTCTTTACTTTTTTCTGGTCGGCGATCACTTTTAAGATCTAAGGTTTTTTCCTCGCCATTGTAGTTAAATAAGTGCTAGGCATCACTTCCAACAGGTTCAAGACCGTCTCTGGAGACGTTATAGTTGGACGGCAAGAATATAATACTGGTAACGTAAAGAAACACGTAGTAATTATTAAGGAGGAAGTGTTGACACGTAACTTAGAGTTTAGAGTAGTTTATAATCTAAAAACTAATTTAATATTTTTTCCGCCAGAGTGCGCAGTGGTGCCTTTCTCTAGTGTAATGCAGTCACGTACCAAACTCCTCGACTCATTAGTTATAACTTTTAGTTTGCGGCCGCGCTGTTAGTTGCAGTACTGAGTTATATGTTTTTGATTAAAAATACACTTAAAAGTAAATACACCTGTGTGGATTGGCCTATATTATGTTATGAAACAAAAAATCCTACGTAGCTATTTTTAGTTCGCAATTTTTTACTATTTAATAACGCGTGAAACATTTTCTATAATAACTAACATGTGCCGAAAAGTTTTTATTTATTGGATTGATCAAAATCGTTCATCGACATGTAGTCAAATAAATTGCCAGAATCAATAAAAATATCATAAAACAAGCAGTAAATGTTAATTACCATGTTGTAAGGGATAAAAACATTATTTTTATTGTTCAATTAGCCTAAAAACTTTGTGATTTATTTGTAAACTCGCTGACTGACCAAACGTCCCTTTTTTTAATTTGACGACATTAAAAAGCACTTAAACACTAATGGAGTTGCCATTACACAGAGGACTTTTTAAATTTTCAGGAAATGCGTAACAAAAATCAATCAAACGAAATGGTCCATAATAAAGATAATGGTGGTTTCTCGCTATTCTATTTTTAAATACAAAACGAGTCAAGTAAGAGTGATGTGGATCATTAGACATAAATAAGCTAAGCTACAAGCAGTCGCCTGTAGCCTCGTTCCGGTGGAATTTAAAATAAAAACGTAGTATCTTTTTTTGTATAGAGGGGGGGGGGGATCTTCAAAAGATGCCCTGCCTTTTGGGGGAAAGAGAGGATTATGTGAAATTTCTACTCACTAAATCCTCTTGGCCATCCTCTAGTGCGAATGCGAGGGTCCCGGGATCTCCTGTGGAACACACAATGATTCATTGCAAGGGTCGTGCCAAAGCTCAGCGCGGAGGGTCCCGGTATCTCCTGTGGAACACACTGGGGCCCTCCGCGCTGAGCTCCCACACGACCCGTGCAATGCAGTGTGCCTTGGCAATGTTCGACAATATGGGACCACGCCATGTTGAGTAGGAGTACGCTCTTTTCGCTTACGATCTTTGAAGGAGAAATACCGCTGAGGACAAAGTATAAAAATTGCGATTGAAAAAACTAGATCATTTTCAACAAGAATGTAAGCTATTCTAATTTAATAGTGTTTGATAAACATGTCCATGACTTACTTTAACTGCGAGAATGATGCGTCTCGCTTAATATAACAAAAGGATTAGATAACACTTTCAAACAAACAATTTATACAATGTCATTTTAAGATAGGCTTACCGTGAGTTTCCACTGCCGAAACATGTACAAAAACGTATTGATATCTCAGCTTTTCAAAGTGAAAAAGGGAGAGACAGTAAACAGTTATCAAACAGACAGTTACAGAGAAACTCGCGTAGTTGATACACTCGTGTAATTAAGGTTCGGCTTAGCGTGCTTTATAAATACAGTCGAACCTGTATTATCGAGAGTATAAGGGACCGCGATATTTGTCTCGCTTGTAGGTTTCTCTAAACAGAGTTTCTCGCTTTTGGAGGTAGCTCGTTGGGACCAGAGAATGGCTGTCGCTTAAAGAGGTTTGTCGCTTATACAGGTCTCGTTTACCCAGGTTTGACTGTAGCTAAATACTAAGTATATGATATTAATGTTTTCTTTGTTTTATTATTCTTGAACACACTTTGGTTAGGTTGGCGTGTGTGTAAATATGCTTATGGATTTACCTATCCATCAATGTAAAGAATTTTATGAAATGTCTTACACATTTTAGATTTTTTACTTGTAATAATAATGCAAACATAGCATGTGGTTTCAATATAACTGAAACAAAAAAAAACTAAAAAAAGGTTAAAGGTTTCGACCCATGATGGCCATGGCCTCCATTTGCCGCAACTCCACGACTAGTGCGTATTTTGCGTGACTTCAGACACATCTTTGAATTTCTTCGCCGATATGTGCAGGTTGCATCACGATGTTTTGCTTTACCTAAAAGCGTCGGGTGAATATGTACATATGAAAATCGAAAATCGAAAAACACATTGGTACATGGCGGGATTCGAACTTGGGACCTGCAATTTACAAGTCAACCCACCGACGCTCTTATAAAAACTACTGACTTAAGTATTTAATAATTTTACAATAGCACCATTTAGTAAGTAAAATATTGTTTTTATTTACGATAGCTTAGTCGAAGTAAAAGTGCGTGACTGAAATCATTGTAATAGGTAACTACATTTTACATTTGGCTGTAAGAGGTCTTTAAATGTCATCTTTAAATTATAGAAGGGTGAATGGAATCATTTGGATGGGTGCCCGTCACCTCGAACATGTCATTATTGCAATATCTAATTGCACCTGCCAACTATCTAACTGCTGCCATCTCTAATATAGAAATAATAACTCGTGAAATTTTACCCAATTTGAAAAGATTATAAGACTTGTAGTAAATTATTGTTTGAGCGAATATTAAAGTTAAAAATAATAGATTTCTCACCTGAAGGTTTTTCAAAGTTTTATTTGCACGGATCGTGGTAAGCATTGTGATTGATTTTTTATTTATTTATAGCCTATCACAGTTTACGTTAAATAAATGAATGAATTAAACAGGTACATAAGTCATCATCATCAACTCCATAACCTCATCCTACTCCCGTAGTGTCGGCGCACTAGGTTTTTGTCCTCCACGTTAATCTCCTCCGCCATCTCAGTCGTCACACCCTACATACTTAAGAGCATACTTACTCGTAAGAACGTACTCCTTCCTCAAAGGCCGAGACATCTGTGGTTCCTCTGGCTTTGCAGATGTCCATAGGCGAGGGAACAATTTATTTAGTTGATCCGCTGCTCGTTTGCCCCTTTCTCCATAAATATTACACTAATTTACAATGAGCTACTTTATCATTTCACGTATGTATTGTACAATAAAAGAATTTTAGAACGCAACAAATGAAGGAATGTACACACATTATGCTTCAGTATATCCAAGAGACAATTTTTATTACGGCGCCTGTCTGTGGTATTTTAGGGCCCTCTTCATACTCTTAGCGTGTACTTGATTTTAGGTGACAAAACAAGGGCGCAGACTAGAGGGTGGAAATAAGGGGGCGTCATGTCGTATCATATCTTCAGACATTGTCGGTTGTGTAACAGAGTGGTGACATTGTCGTGTGGACAATTATACTGAGAGGATTTTTCCTCGCTTACTATTTAGTTTTGGTATACCAATTTATACATGTACATCACAAAATACTTAATGTAAAGAGAGGCGAGTACCATCTTTTGATAGCAAAAAGAACCAAATATAGTAACGTAATTACTTAATGATAATAAAGTTGTCTGCTGTCTTAATGAAGCTCTTCATCATTCACGCCTTCTATCTTTAGACATTCTTTCATCTTCTTCTATTTACCTATGAATAATAACATGAGTATCATTCAATAGGCAATTTGATACTTAAGAAAAGTTATTTTTATTGACTGCTCTTTTTTCAATTAATTTAATTCATTCTTTCTTTTATTCCCTTCGATTCTATTAGAAACTAAACTTGTTATACCCGTCTGTATACAACAGCTTTCAATGTTAATAAAGCGAGCTTTCATGTCCATAATGATGTGGTCGAAGCGATAACTTAGCTTTTCAATGGAGCTTTTTAAAACCATATCAAGTCATACATTATTAGCTAGTGTAATAATTTCTAAACCAAGCTTTTTTAGATTGATTTTTATTTTATAATTTCGGATATGATGGCTGAAAAAGAAGTGTGGTGAAGTGGAAACTGTGCTGACTCTCCATAAAGACAAGGGCAGGTTGAAAATGATTTAATTTGTAACATGTCTGTAGATTTGAGTTATTATGACGAGGAACTGTGTTTTGTTATATTTAAAGTATCTATTTTTTAAGAATTGCTATAACTAGTGTGTCACCACCTTTGTCCGAATTTTTTATAAAAAAAAAACCAACAGTTACATGAATATTCAGCTCGCTAAGCTCATCGTTGACACCCCGTCACTTCTGTCCCGTACGTGACCGCGATCCGCGCCGATCTGCCACCGTGAAAGATTTATGTGTTACATAATATAAAATTATATACGACGTGGGATAGTACATAGATATAATTTTGTGATAAACATGTAGTAGAAGTAGTAGTTCGACCCATGATGGGCTCCATTTTCCGCAACTCCACGACTAGTGCGTATTTTGCGTGATTTCACACATATCTTTGAATTTGTTCGCCTATATGTACAGGTTGCATCACGAAGTTTTGCTTCACCGTAAGAGCGTCAGGTTAATATGTAATGGTCACAATTTAAATTTAAATTTACATGTTTTGTCGTTATCATTACAGAGTGAAATTAACTCGAAACGTTGAGGACTGTATTTTTTCTATAATATAAAGTGGCAAACGAGCAAGTGGCCACAACGATTCGCTGAAAAGTCCTAAGCGACCCTTGCCCATCGACATCTGCATTTGGAGATACGTTGCCTACCCTTAATCTACGGAGGAGGAGTCGATAAGAGGATAATACCTCTTCCTATGCGTCCCCTCCCGCGCCAATCCACTTCCACTTGATAGGAAGACAAATATTAATATTAATCTTTATAAAGTACGTAAAAAGTTATTAACTATTGTACATACATTACAATATTTATTGCATAAAAAAGTTAGTGACTAACTTTATTCAAAAAATCCGTGGTTAATTAGAGGTGTCTTAAAAAGTTCTAATTAAAGATTTAAAATGTAATTAAGATTAAAAATGTAAAATGACATTTTAAATATGCCTAATGAAGGGTAGGCACATCAATTATTCTCGGGTAGGATTAATGGACTTAACAAAGACTTTGGATAGCATCGACAGGCGTCTCGAAAAAGTGAGGTAAAGAAAGTAACGATTTATTTAAAGCTCACTGACTCGACTACGGATGGAATAAAAAGACTTATCTATATACTGGATGTTATAAAATTCTCTTCATAACGAAATATGTCCTTGGCGATATCGCCGATCGAAAGTTACTTCGGGTAGCCCCCCTGCACATAAATCCGATTCACAGGTTTTGTGTTTGTTTGTGATTTTCGTACTTCTTGAAATCAAAATGTTATAAATAATGAATGTTTCGATATGTAAGTAAGACTAACTTGTTTCAATTAATCAAAATCGAAAATTAATAAGCTAACGATATTGAAATATTAATGAAAAGCTGTTATATCCTTGTCAAATCATTGATGTGGGCGTATTAATAAAATTAGAGTGATCAAAAAGCGACACATACTCGTCAGATATTTTTATTATTGGTGTGCAAATTCGAAATAATTAACATAAGTACATGAAAAGCCTACAAATAAACATAATTGGTTCAAGTACACAGTAAACCATGAAGTGATAAATTATTATGTTACAGAAAAAAAGATCCCGACAGGAGTATAATCTATAAGATTTTTTGTTTGTTCGTATGTATTTTTGTTAATATCCAGGCCCCATTGGGATATACAAAGCAGTACGGTAAAGAAATAAGAGTAAATCAGTTTATAGCGTAATTTTAATAAATCGAAGTCGACAAGTGACAAAATGTCTGTATGAAAAAAACTAGAAGATAAGTTGTCTTTTGGTCGCACTCTTTATAACTCTGTGGAATGGAACGAGTGTGGTGTAGCCCTAGTACTAGCACAGCTTCAGTGCCCCGCCAACGGTCGTCGATGGTGGACGTGTTACGGTGTTCCGTATTTGTGTTTGAGTGAAGCGATGTTACGATGTTCTGTGTAGTGATAAATTTTGTGCTTGTTTTGTGAATTTTGAATTGTGTGGTATTTTAGTTTAGTGTTGGGACTCAAGAACTTAATCCAGGCTTACTGGCGATTCTCCAAATAAAGTAAGGTTTGATTTTTCTTTTACATAAGAAATTGTTGTGTTATCTGTGAACTTTGTTTCTATCCTTTTGTAGTCGAATGAACAAACTCGTTCGAGAAGTGTTCAAATTGTTGCATTTATATTGTACGTTGGAGGTATTTTGAAAATAGTTTTTATTTATGAAACTTTATTCGTGGTTGGGGTAACTTTATTTTATAGTAAATCAAGTAAATAAAATTTAATCTTATAATATTGTGCCAGGTTAATAAACATTTTAATTGACTACCGAAATAAGGCGATTGTTACGTACATACAAATAATTTTTGTACATAAAACTAAAAAAATAAAAAAAATATTTCGAAAAAGAAAATTAATCAAAGTATGCATGTTATATCTATCTGGACGGTAAATTAGAAAAATAAAATATTTTAATTTATTTAATTCTATTATAATACAGTAAAAATAAAATGAATTCAACTTTATTTTAACTCTTTTATTGTAACCATAAAACGATATTAAATGATTTTTGTAATAATGTAATGTTTATTCAAAATCATAAAGTAGGTACCTACATTTTTCGCTTTAAATAATGGAAATAAATACAATTAATTTGTCGTTGAATGTAAGAGAAGAAAGGAAAGATCGTGGACTATGGAAATTCATTAACACGGACTTCTTTATGAGCTTTATTATTTTTTGTCTTTAATTTACACATGTTTATGGTTATCTGACATAGATTAAAAAGTGAACAACCTACTATCTTTTTACGATCAATGTTGCGGGCACGAGTAGGCACATCGATTGCACATGCTTTTGTGACGTCAAATGCATTGTGAATTTATTGATAATAAATGGCCGTAAACGTAAGTAGTTATTTATGCGCATTTCTAAACAGTTACGTTTAGAACCCTTTTTCACTAGCTCGATTAGAAACCTGACTGTTTTACTCAATGTATTTTAATTGGTGCGACGCAACTATGATGCAAATAGCAGTCATCCGCGGTCAAAGCGCACTTGTGGAAGACAGATATAAAAATAACAATTTAGAAATGCGCATTACCTTATCATGTGCTAATTGTGTAACGCTTAATATAAAGGGATTTTACAATACGTAAATATAAACGTATAGTTTCACTGGCCATTTGAAATGTTATTGTAGTCTCTGTTTCGTTGAAGAGAATGACAGGGATAACATTAAGTATTAAATGACACCGCAGTGGAGTTCTACGTTGCAACAAACACGTAAAAGACCTTGAGGCAACAATGTAACATGCAATTATAAAATGTCGGTCAATATGAACTTCCTTGTTGGCTGCAGTTCACAATGCACGCTTCGTTTTAACTAAAATACAACTGCAAACGAAGTCCATTACTTGTGTGTGCTTGTGCGTGTGTGTTAGGCGCTCGGCACACGTAAAATTAGTTACAGCTACTGTCAAATAGCATTAAAGCTTAGTTTGCTAAAGTTGATGACAATTTCCAAAGAGCGTGGTTTACTAGGCTGCGCCATCGCCATTGAAATCTTATACATACAGATGACTTAGAAGTACAATAGATTGCAGCAATTGAAAACCGTTTTGCATTTGATTAATCAAATACAATACATCGAAAAAGTAAATCATTTTAGAGCTAAAGCGGCCATGTTGGTCGACAACAAAAGGTGATGACAGCCAAAGAAAAATAATGTAAACGGCTTGTTCTCCGTCAGTATCGACAACAGTTGCTCGTCTGTAAACGTCTAAAAACATCGATGAATGATGAATTCTTTTGTGAAAATACAGCCCAGTTAAAGACTGTCTTAAAAAACGAGTTCAGTAGAAGCGAAGTTCAGAGATAAAACACACAAAAAAAAACGAACGAATTGAGAATCTTATCCCTTTTCGGAATTGATACTAATTCGTGAGGATGATTTGAAAAGTTTCGGTTTTTGTGATTCAACTGCAGTTTTAACATTTGCTCTTTTGACTTTCGTAATTTTTTTTATAAAATGGTAATCGTGACAAAAAGTAGCGCCGCTCCGCGCAGACGTTCTCTCATTGTGGATGGTTCGAATTTGAACAAAGCGATTTGCTTTTGCAGTTAAAGCGCGCAACAAAAGAGCAAAAAAGACTTCAGTGTTACCGTCCGATTACAGTTTGAATGAGAAAACTAAAACGAATAGGTATTTAATAGAAAATTCAAATTAAGAGCTAAATAAACGTATTTATTAAATAGTTAACTCTGCGCATATCGCTAGAATGGTGATAAAAGGAAAAGAAAGAATATACATAGGTACTAATGTGATATGTATTTCAAAGAAATCATTTTTTTTATTTATTGAAGCTGCAATATTTTCCTCATGCATGAACACAACACAGGTGCAGCCGTCAGCGACAGCTAGTCTAGAATACATCACCATAACTATACCCCGATAGACAGGGTGCATAAATAAAACAAATCGGGGTCATGCAAAGGTTCATGCAAATGTTAAATCTATTTACGCTTCAGAACTTTGTCGGTGTCCGCGCTATTTCTGTTACAAGTCTACTTTATTGCACAACCAGTTTATGTGCTATAAAACCTTTTTATATTAGAAACACGGTTCACATACACGTGTAAGAACAATACTTAACATACAATACGGCTATGATAGTTTTTCGTTAGAAATAAACAGCATTACTCCATTAAATTAATAGTTGAATTAATCGATGGATCGATGGGTTTATGTGCATAGGCAATATAGATTTTTTTTTAGATATGTATTTAAAGGTTAAAGGTTTCGACCCATGATGGGCTCTGTTTTCCGCAACTCCACGACTAGCGCGTTTTGCGTGAATACACATAACTTTGAATTTCTTCGCCGATATGTGCAGGTTGCATCGCGATGTTTTCCTTCACCTAAGAGCGTCGGTAAATATGTACATATGACAATCGAAAAACACATTGGTACATGGCGGGATTCGAACTGGGGACCTACAGTTTACAAGTCAAGAGCGAAACCCCTGACCCACCGACGCTCCTAGATATGAATTTACAAACTAATTAAAATAAAATTAAACGTCTTATAGAAACTAAAATGTTATTAATAATTTTGAAGACTTGTCTAGTCTATACAAGGTGACTTAAAATTAGAATCTATCTCTTTTGGGGCATAAATCCACAACTTCGTTTAAAAATCATAAAATATTCAGACTAATTTTAGTTGATTACTCTATTAATAAAGAGAACATTTTGGCTTCCAGCTTAATTAAAAAGATGTACAAATTAATATTGATATTTAACAAAAGAACATCTTTACCGAACGATTTATCTCCGATAAAAATTATTCCATGGCGTCCCTTTACAACGAACCAATTAAAATCGAGTTCCCAAACCTTTCGCAGGAACAATATTTTTTTATAGAATAAAATCATCGAATCGTTTTTCCTTCATGAATAATTCATATCTTCATATGTTCAAATTGTGTTTTATTATAATTTATATCTTGTTTCGTTGGTATGGTTTCAAACTAATAATATAGATGTCGTGGAACTTTAAATAAGTAAAAGCCGTAATTTCAAAGCAATCACCTATCGATTAATAGGAATCAGTGCGTAATGAGTACTTTATTAAATACTAGTGTGTTCCCTGGCATGCAATCATTACTTATTGAATAATTGCACGGCTTGTGTGGTTCGCCAACTTGCATTATCCGCATACCCCTCTTACATTGCAAACTGGTTTGGAAGAGAACATTGACTATACTCTGTGACTTTGACTATTAAATGACAGGACTCGATTGTTTAACGCATTTAATATCATATTGTACAACTCGGGTAACCAGAACTTCTTTCTTCCGATTTACTTTCAGTCCTAAATTTCATTCTGTTTATTGTCAAAATAATTACCTGATTATCACAATTTTAATGATCAGATTTTTCGTCAAACCCGCGCTGTCTCCTCTCTCAAATAAAAATAAATAGGATTTGTACTTATGTGCTCGTTTTGTGCAAGTTTATAAATTATTAACTACTAAGCGATGTAAGTGACAGCATGCAATGCATGTGTAATTGCTCCATTTAATACAAAGTTGGCGCCTTGCCTAGTCCGTTTCTCTATATTCAAAGTTCCGTGGTATATTTAGAGGCCGGACACCTTTGTGAATTGCGTCGTAAACCTTTTCTACTGTGCGTTTTATTTATTTTGATACGATACTTGGCTTGGTATGTTTGTTTACATTTGAATCATCAGTCGCTGTTTTCGTGATTCATCACTTTATCGCGTACGTCGCATCAGGATAATGGCGCATGCAAGGATATTACTGTTAAAATATTAACTAGTTTAATGGCCGTTTTCACCAACAATTTAAGGTAACTCTTAACGCATTTTAAATGTCACTTAACACTACTTTCGTTTTCACAAACAATTAAGTGTCACTTCAGACCGCAAGCGATCTGTTAGATTTAGGGAGACCGTTAAGCAAAAATACATCTATCTAAAACTACTTTAAGGGATGGTTGGTGAATCTATCGAACTAGCTTGTTGCTGCTTCTTCGTCCTAACTAACTTTCATTCTTAATCTAAACTGTATAAATCTTTCCAAGATTAATTTATAAAAACCCGAAGCACGCAGTTAATTTGTCTAGTTTTTCTCGACATTGTGTTAATTTACAAGTTTTTCTGCTGATGTATCTCCCCTATGATCTTTAGACGAAAAATAAGATTAAGTAGTTTACAGACCTATTTTAAAATATGTGTAAGGACATAGTATCATAACCAAGTTGCTGAATGCTTTGAAATTAGCATCAGCGGTTTAGTCTTCAAAGCCATATCATATCCACTACCTTGACATTTAAGACGCCCTACTAACCTAGTAATTTAATTAGACAGCGCCCTACAAATCAGAATTATGTTTGATGAATTGGTTCAGTATCATCAGTATGATACCAGAATAGAACGATCCGAGAAGGTCTTTATTTTATTACGATTATGTAAACAGAGACAAGTTTTAATACTTTCGTTGCATTCAATATGCTCCGAAACTACTGAACCGATTGGAGTATTCTTTCTTGTCCCGGGCAACAACTAGTAATTTTAAAGGAGTTATAGATAGAAGACCGATTAAATGCTTTGGATACGTGCTGAAAGAAGGGTAAAGGTTATAGGTTTTTGACCCATGATGGGCTCCATTTTCCGCAACTTCACGACTAGCGCGTATTTTGCGTGAATACATATATCTTTGAATTTCTTCGCCGATATTGCAGGTTGCATCACGATGTTTTCCTTCACCTAAGAACGTGAGGTAAATATGTAAATATGAAAATCGAAAATCGAAAAACACATTGGTACATGGCTGGATTCGAACTAATAATATTTATTTGGTAATTGTTGTTGCAATAATTATTTGGTGAAAGGAAAACTTCAGAACGTTACAGCTCAGCTTTTTGCTATTTCTGTTTACAAAGGATCCATTTCTTTCTTTGAAAAGTGTTTATCTTTGTTCTGACGACGTTATTTTTATCAATATAAACTTTTTTGTTTGGTACAGTGAATTATTTTGAAGAAAAAAGGGAAAAAGGTGTAAAAGTTTTTAGCTATTGAATCAGATAAATATGGCTTTCACTAAATCGAAAGGTAAGGTTTGTTCAGAATTCTAATGCGAAGATATCTTTGGTAAATGTTCGAGATCATTACCACCGCCCACGGAATCTTTCGGCTCAATACATAAGCTCTATGTATCTATGGTATATATATTAGAGTACGTGGGATACATTAGGTGATTCGTCAACGTCCAAAGGTGGTCGTATGTTATTGAACATGATACGACATATTTTCTCAATAGCTTATTTGCTAAGGATAATGTTTTGAGTTTAAGTTTATATTTTATTCATCTTGTCATTGGACCTTGTAACAGTAATTCTTTTTGGTAAAATACAGGTAAGTAATAATGTTACTAAATTTACGTTTATTGCAAGTTTTTGTTACTTTAAACGCTTAGATAAATTTAAAACTCGAAGGTGACTCGAAGTGAATCATAAAAGATTCAAGTATTTGTTCGGGGTAAAGTCGGTAATTAATAAATCATTTTTCAAAATTATTTTGCCTTGTTTTTTTTTAATCGTCTACCAAGATCGAAACTGGAACTGGTTTAGGCGTTGTCTGTTCTGTATGAATATTATATATACTATACTAATATTATAAAGAAACTTTGTATTTTTGTATGTATTGAAATAACTCAAGAACTACTGGGGCGATTTCAAAAAATATTTTACCATTAGAGAGCTACATTATCCCCGAGTAAGATAGGCTATTTTTAATTAAAATCATTTATTGGGTAAAAAACATTTTTTAAATATAACAATAACAAAATCAAAATTACCTTAAATAATTTTTTTACGTATTTAATTCCACGCGGAGAAGTCGCGCACAACAGCTATTCAATAAAGACACATTTAATAGTCTTTAAACTAGTATTTTTCCTTCTAAAACTTTACTCCCCGCAAACCGCTGGGTTGTATCTAGAAAGTTGTTCTGGCTCCCACATTTAACTAACCTCAACAAAGCATGTCTATCACTTTGTTCACTCTTGTGTAGATGTATCTTCATACTAATTAATTTTTATTTACAAGGCGTTTAACATGACTGAAATCGTGCTTACAATTTAATATTAATAATGTAAATCCACGTTGCATATTTTTTAATCTATCACACGCACTAATAACCAAAAATGTCAGTTCGCGTAACTAATTTCGTAGCAATGACAGCTGTCAAAATGCAGTGTTGACATTGCTATTGTGACGATATTATGAGGAAATACTGATACAATGTGCAAGCACGTGTCGTGTTGACCTTGAGCTTGTTATCGTTAAATACAATTTAGCTGCAAGTGCTGATTTACAACGTGCCAGACGCTGACAATGTACATTCTTAGAAACAGACTCGACTCTTATACAATTCGAATGTTTTCCTTGTGTTTGTTATTAGTATCGTAACTAATACGGGTTGGTCCTGGGGGCTACAAAAAGTACATTTCGATTGGATCGATCGATCTGATGGAATCGACAAAAATGTATAAAACTGACAATAACATTCGCTAAGTCATGTGCTTGTCACGTGTGAGATATCCAACGTCGTTGTCAGTTCCATACATTTTATACGTTCGCTATCGAATCGCTTTATAGCGAATGTACGTTGGGTAAACACCAGATCTACACAGGTAACCAGTTGTTGAGGAGCTGGTCTTCTCGGCGCTGTCTCTCCCAACACTATAAATGACTGTATTCGAAAAACTCTTCTGGAAAAAAAACCTATTTGGTTTTAATATTTAAAAGTTTTGATTTACGTGAAAGGAATCGATTTGAGGATAGGCGGAACTGACAATGATTTAACTTTAAGAATTTTATATTAAAAACATCCCACAATCTGAAAAGGGTTGGCTACAGTCGGATTTACGGCGCGTGTCTCTTTACTTTAGTGTCAACAAATATTTGAAATAACTTAATGATTTAGTTACTCGCTACCTCTGCCCTATTTTCGCTGTGTTGCATTCGCTATTAAATCAAAGCGGAGAAACATCGGCCATTGCCCTCTTTGTAGATCGGTGACTCAGAACTTTCCCAAGCGGTCGCTGTGTCGGTTACTTCTATAAGATTTATAGGCACCTGTAGGGTGTTCGTGGACTTTAGAGATATACCACACGGACAGAACGCTGCGACACCTTTGCGGTGCCACAACAGCGTTGCAAATCTTGTCATTACGTTATACACGTATTAAGTATTAAAAATATACTCAATCATCATCCATTGAGTGTTAATAGCTATGCTGCAATAGTGGGAGTTGAATGGTGCTCAATTGCGTTTGGCGAGGCAAATTGTCGGCCACTGCCGTACTATAGCCGAACAGCACGTGTGGCATCTCTCATATGTTGTAAATTGCATACTTACTGTCGCCGTATATGTGTAGATTCATTTCTACATAAGCTAGTCTATTAAGTTAAACTGTTTTACGTTTATGTTTTCGATATTAGAAATGAAATTCCACTCAATTATTTTTAACTAGCTGTTGCCCCCGACTTCGTCCGCGTTGAATAATATAGCCTATGTTACTCGGGGGTAATGGAGCCTTGTAATGGTGAAAGAATTTTTGAAATCGGCCCAGTAGTTCTTGAGTTATTTCAATACAAACAAAAATACATAAATTCAAAAATACAAAGTTTCTCTCCTTATATCAGTATAGATATAGATAAAGATTTGCGATTTTAAAAGCGTGTTTTTTTACTACTTGTTTCTTTGTATATTATTAGTATTTGGGGTAACGTAAATGTATCTCGTAATTGTGTTAAAATTATTTGTAGGAACGCTTCGTATTTTCGCCTACTCGTATGTTGAGTGGCAGATAATGCTAATGAGCGTTTTGTACGTCTACAATTTCACGTTTATCTTATTTAATAATAAAGTATTTGAAATAAACACTAATGCTACGGCTTCATTAGACCGATTTCACGCAAAAAATTGCCGAAGCAAAGTCTCCGTTTTTATCGCGAACTCGGTCTAATGAAGCCGTAGGGTAACAAATGTCTGTTACAATAATTTAATGTATTTATTGAATAAAAGATATCAAACTGATGCTTAGCTATTGATACAATATTTTTAATTGCAAAAAATAATATTTGTAGAGTTAAGAATGCGCGCACAAAATAAAACACTTGTTTAATTACATTTTAATTTATATCTATACTAATATTATAAAGAGAGAAACTTTGTATTGTTGTATGTATTGAAATAACTCAAGAACTACTGGACCGATTTCAAATTCTTTAACCATTAGAAAGCTACATTATCCCCGAGTTACATAGGCTATATTATTTAATTCCATACAATCGAAGTCGCGCACAACAGCTAGTTTAGTTATAATATGAGCAAAACATGTTCACAAGTGTATTATGAAATTCATAACCAAACATTGGGTCACAAATTAAATATCTAAACCATTGACCCCGCTTTATTTATATCCAAACATACATACTGAATAGGTAATATTTTATGTTAATTAGCTTATTAATTAAGATGACACATCTATGAAATCTCACATAATTTAAGAAGTTGTTAAAAAAAACAAAAAAAGCTTATCCCTGGGATGTTTCCAATATTTTTTAATTGTATGTATGCATTTTGCATGCATTTAATACTGGTTGAGTCCTCTTAATTATTTCAGAATAATAAATAGTTAGTTCACTGTACTGTAGATAAGTTTAACAGTACAGTTTTAGTAACATGGAAGCTTTTGGACAAAGTTTTCTCTCGTACTTCCTATAATTCTGCGTTATCTATGAACAGTTGAGGACTATGCCAACCGACGGAGCGGCGACTTGCTGCCATAAACTGGCGAAAGCAATTCCTTTATGTGTCACCGCGGTCCTCGACGAAAATTTATTAGTCGCAACAACAGAAAAAAGACTACAGTGACCATGAATGATGCAACTTTTGAGATACTCTTCTAAAAAAATAATGCAACGAGGATATTCACATGGATTTATGATACAATTTCTACATCAATTAGTGCTTTAAGAAGACAGTTAATTGCGTTAAATACCATGGAGACTGGGATAGATAGAATAGAAAAAAACTGGTGACGAATAATTTATCTATCGCATATTTATGTCCTCTTATTGCGATTGATATTGGTATTCTTCGATTGATTAACAGTGAGCCTTGAGAGAGAATCAGAAGAAACATATTATTTTTTTGTTAGTGCGATCTTTTTTTGAACTCAGCTTCACACTTAATTTATTCGACCTTCGCTACTCACTAAGTTGAATTTACGTAAATGTAGTAACTTATTCGATTGTTAAACAAATGAAATAAAGTTGACCTACATATTTCGCGTTACTTAAAAAGAACAATGAAGGCCACGCGTTCTTTTTACACATTTCTGACGCGAACACGTTTATTTCTTTTCAATAATTAACACATTTGCATAGCAAAGCCGGTAAACAACGTCAAAAAGTTCAACTTGTTAATAAATAACAGCGTAATTTTATTATTTACGTCCATGACATTAATTTTAAGACAGAAAAAACATTTTATGCGAATATTTTATACATTATCCGTTTAAACTCATTGTCATGGTTACCACAGTGGCGTAATGGTTTTCGGAGGGAATTCTGGTATTTACAGTTGGTTTCTCATCGTCAGTGTTGTTTATTTAGAGCTTAAGTTTTTTTATTTGTATAATTACTTTAACCTCAGTAAAGTGATATTAACATTAAAGAATTAACTTTGGTAATATTTTTCAATACCCCACCCAACTGAATAAAATAAACCATAGGCTCTGACAAGCTCGAAACTATTCGGTACCGTTACAGGATCTTTATAATGTGCGTGCAGCCGTTTGTATCCTTATTGCATAGTAGAAAACAATAACGCTTTTTTATATATATATTGTCCCTTACATATGCTTGAATCTTTAAAACTACGCAACGGATTTTGATGCGGTTTTTTTAATAGATAGAGTGCTTTATAATGAAGATTTATGTATAATACATTCACAATATAGTAGAGTAATCCTGATAATTTATAGGTTTTTAATATGATGTCGTAAATTGACACATTTATAGCGCTTACAAACGCTGAAGTATTTAGTATCAGCATTATACCGATTTGCACCCGTGCGAAGCCGGGGCGGGTCGCTAGTTTACTAATAAACAATAGGATTTGAATTATATTGCTGCTAAACATGTCGTGCGCCAGTATCAAAAAAGGGCCAAATGTGCGGGAACATCGAGTTGGTCAACGACGCGCATGTCAAATTTGGTGCTGTTTACCATCGCTTTTGATCATAATAAACTGCTTCGTGTGTACTCTTTAAAAATAACATTAAACCAACACAGCGAATACAAAGGAACGTTACGAAAACAAAGTTTACTTTAATGTCTTGTTAAATATATTCATTTAGTGCAAATAACCAATAACGATGTATTGTTTGTGCATTTGTGTATGCAAGTAACATTTTGTTCTTCCGTCTGTACGTTGTATGCAAATTATTGCACGTCCCGGTTAACAATATCACAGTGACTCATGTAAACAGTTTTCACTTTTGTTGTTCTTTGTAATTATCTTTGTCATTATTTCAAATAACATTTTTAATACAAATTTTGATCGTTTGTTTATTTCTATCTTTATCTTTACACTAGCTGTTGTGCGCGACTTCGTCCGCGTGGAATTAAATAATATAACCTATGTTAATCGGGGATAATGTAGCTTTCTAATGATGAAAGAATTTTTGAAATCAGCCCAATAGTTCTTGAGTTATTTCAATACAAACAAAAACACAAAGTTTCTCTCTTTATAATATTAGTATAGATATAGATAATTTACTAGAAATAATGTTAAACACCATAATTTCTAGTAAATTATTTAAAGACAGTTACAGACGTTCAGTTGTTTAACTGTACAGTTTTAACTGTGCAGTTAAAACTAACGTACACACATAAATTTGAACTGCACAGTCGAACTGTACAATTGAGCTTCTGTACCCGCCTTAAATCAGCGGTTCTCGAAGTTTTTTCACTACGGAACTTTCTTAGGAAGCAGATATTGATGGATCCCTAGATTCTAAGTTTGATTATTCTATGCTGGAAAATAGTTCTTATAAATTTATAGCGGGCCGCATCTACGTCTGGGAGGAAGTAAAAAACAGTAGCCTTTGAATGAAAGAACACTTCGAGGCTATGTTCTACATCTACGGAAAATTTCTCCAAGATCGATTAAGAGATAACTTCAAACAAACACACATCCGTCTATCCATCCATCGTTACCGCATAATATTAGTAAGATTAATTTCCTAAAACAAATCCTTTACTTAGTCCACTTGTAAAGTAATGCAAAAAACCTTGCGATGCTAATGCCAAAAGTCTTAGACCCCCACTATAGTTGTATCAAGATGTGCGGGAGGTCGATGGAAGCCAATGACCTTGTACGTTAATGACTTCTGATGATATGAAATAATAGTATTAAATTATGTTAATTAACAAACCATTAGTTACTATATCTAACCACTTATCTTATTTCTGACTTTAACTAATGGTTTATCTCGACTTGTCGAACTGTAGGTTTTCACTGTCATTTCTTTTGTTATAAGTTATAACAGTTTAATTAAAACGGTTATAATTAAATAACAACATTTTGTATGTTAGGTATGATGGCGAATTGTAGAAAAATTTAAAAGTTTTACATTAAAAGGTCAAAACCTAAATCAGTTGCTTATTTCCTTTAGGACGTAAAAAGTCTCCAGAAAAAATAATGATGACTTGGTAGTGATAATAGTTATTATCTTAGTTTATTATGTTTCTTATTTGAGTTGTATACTTTTTATAACCTTTTCAAGTCTTTATAGCCTAATAAATAAGTTACACTTGAAAAATTACAAAAGCCTGGAACGCTTATTGTGGCGTTGTAAAAAGGTTGTGTGTAGCAAATATTCTCTCGTTTCTACGAGGGGGTTGTAAAAGAATATAAAAGGGTATACATTTCTTTTATATTCGGAACGTTGCTTTGGCGGCTCAACGGCGAAAGTACAATTTTCTATGTTAAAAAAGACGGAAAATGTTTTACAACGTTTTAAAAAAAGATAAGTTACTTTTATTTTAATTGCTAATTTAAATAAAATCTTTTAATTTTCTTTTAAGATAAAATTATTAACGCTCTCGACTGAGTGACTTTTAAAATACTGCTATCTCTATGTGTCTATCTTTTAGATTTTCCCCATTGAAAACAAAAACAAAATTTGTATGTTTCAATACAATTGTCTCGTAGGCAAACTTGAAGCCTAAAATCGCACGTTTAAGTAGTAATGTACGCGAAGGGCCTAATGGTAAGCAGATGACATCATCTATATGTATTGTACATGTACATTTATCTCAATATTTTAACATTTATTTAAACATGTTGTTAACATAATTATTAATCAAAGCATTCAAACTATCCAACTAATTGCCATTTTTGACGCTAACTAATGGTTCTTTCATAATAATAACCTTTTGTTAAGTAATAAATCTTTACTAGTATTGTAATGAAGAGAAATATTTACATATTTATTTGTAATGGTAAAAAACGTTTAAATAAATAGAATTTATAATATTACATCTCCCTGTATCCAGAATCCGGTATGCCAAAGACAAAATATTGTCAAAAAATATTTTAAATAATTCTTGTACATACATTAAAAAAACGTAGAAAGTGAAAAGTAGCAATAGAGTATACGGTTGAGGGACAAAACATGCCTTAGACTACGTCATATGTATGTTGTGGGTGCATCACTTTACGGCTTTAAACTAATAACATCATGTCTCAAGCCTTTGCCTGGGACGTATGAAAAATAAGTTCACCGAAAATACGCTTGGAGCGCCACAATACTATGTGATACGTCACATTTGTTTGGGTCTTATTTCTGGACACAACAAACAAAATCGCATACGGAGAAAGGGACAAAAGATCTATGTCACTGTCTTTGTCACGTTACGTATATTTCGTATAAACGTGTCACAGTCGCTGTCAGTTTGACATATGTCATGTCCGATCTGCTTTTTTTAATCTATGTAAATAAAATCTCAATAACTTTAACTGTGCCGCTCAAACTGACGTACAAACGTCAATTTGAACTGCACAGTCGAACTGTACAGTTCTCAGTTTTGTCTACACACGTCAGTTTTAACTGCGCTGTCAAAC
This sequence comes from Papilio dardanus tibullus, assembly GCA_013186455.1. Lineage (NCBI taxonomy): Eukaryota > Metazoa > Arthropoda > Insecta > Lepidoptera > Papilionidae > Papilio > Papilio dardanus. The sequence goes on along the minus strand of QDHC01006833.1, from coordinate 210,559 downwards.
TGTACAGTTAAAACTGACCTATGTAGCCGGTCTTAGTAAATCAAATATGGCACCCCATCCGTGACATTAATTGTAATGTTTTCAGTCGGTTTATTGTATGTTAATTGATAACTTATCTTAGCATTTAAATTTAAAGTAACATAAAAACGTTTTAGCATATTCAAAATGGCAACTTATTGAATTGTTAGCCTTCCGCTTAGATTGATCTTTATCTGAGTGACGTCACAACTGTGGAGTTTTTGTGCCTTGTGACATACAACCGCATATTCATGGCTTAATAAATTGTTTGTCATTACTCTTTTAGTTAGTTAGTTAATATGTTATGCAAAATAGCGTATGTATCTACTTAGATTTAGTTGTTCTTTTTTCGTTACTCCAATCAAAAAATCCTTACTTTGTTAGCAGACTTTTACTTACTTAAGCAACCATCTTTTCTGGACTTTTAAATTATTAAATATTCAATTAATGTTAGTTACCGTGGGTATCCACGGCCCAAACATTACATATGAATAACAAAAATAAGACATCTACTTTGTACGTGGGTGTTTGATCAGTGTAAACCGACGATTTTATTTCTGATTTTACAATCGAGGTGGTAGTTATTATGTAAATAAACGAGGAAATAATTACAATAGGCAGCCGGGCGTGAAATGTATTTGCGTGTTTAACATATTGGAGTAAAGTATGTACCAGAATAAGTTTTTATTCGCATATTTTAGTGCTTATATTTTTAACTGAACGAGTTTGCCTACTTGAAATTCCAATGTATCAACCAGAAATTAGAAAGGTCATAAACCTGTAACACGGACGTTTTTTTGCCGTCGTGCGCTATATTAACGCTTTCGTTCATACGATCAATGGAAAATGACTTTTGTTTCGTTCGTCAGCGCTCAAAATCCCACGTATAAAAAAAGCACCGCCATGTGAACATGGAAATGCATTTAATCTATCACAACGCGTTTTAGCGCGCATTGAACAAGCGCTGGTGTGAATTAGATAAATAAGTTATATTTTCCTTTAAAACATTTCTCGAATAGTTGTCCGTATCACCATTAATCTATAGTCAATTACACAGTAACTTGACAACTGAGATAAGACCAAACAAATATCACTAGCGATAATGATTTTTTTACGATGTCTCATCTTACTATTCCTTATACAACTATCCTCTTCGCCAAAGATCTGGTTTGCCATATGCTTCTTTTTGGTACTATTTATTCTCACTTTCACTGTTAGTAAACGAAGCATTCCGAACGCTAAGTGGAAGAGGGGTGGAGCTTATCTAGTAACCAATATTTCAAGTCGATAGAGCTGACATCATACTATAAATATTTATATTCTAACAAGTACTTAGTAAACGTTAAGTGTTTATTGAAATTGTGAGCTCACAAATCTTTCTTATCTTCCCTCGATCAAGCAAATCGTAGAGAATACAAATTAAGTGTAATATTAGTTCTCACGAAGTTCACGCAACGTTACGGATCGTTTTATTTTACAAGTTTGGTGTTAACATGAATTGTAAATGCAATTTCCTGTTGAAATAGATTAAAAATTAAAAAAAAACAACCAAAAAATGTTTCGAATTCGATTGATCCTTTTTTATGCTTAAAACAAAAATAGCATGTAACTTATTGTATTTTGAGAATTACAAATTGATACATATTATGTACTAGCTGTTGTTCGCGACTTCGTGCGCGTAGACTTAAAAAGTATAGCCTATATCACTCGGGGTTAATGTACGTTTCTAACGGTGAAAGAATTTTTGAAATCGGTCGATTAGTTTTTGATTTATTTCCGTACATACAAAAATAAAAAAAAATACAATCTATCTAATATTAGTATAGATTATAGTAATTATGTATCGCGTAATTAAATAACTCAATGTTAAAAAAATACATACGAAATTACGGCCAACAGCCTTTTAAATACACGTCATTTTAATTAATTTCAACATTTTTGTTTTTTATTTAACAAATGCGTATTCAACTACGAGTGAGGTCGTTAAACGGCGTTATCGGTGAACGTGAATACGTTATGTGATTACGTTGTATAATAAATAGCCTTATTGCTAGCACGTGTTAGCCTTCGATTGAAAATATATTCTATTATTGATAAGGTTTTGAAGGAATTCAATATTGAACATATGACACCAATTCACATACGTCTGCACTGAGGGGCTCGGCCCTAATCTGACTCAGTAGTAACTAGGTTATTGAAGATCCCGGGAGCCTCGCAATCGCTCTTGAGGATAGTCCTAAAAGGCAGGGTATCTTTTGAAGCTTTCCACCAAAACCTTAAATACCTTAATGCATCGTCACTACATAGTATAGAACAAAGTCGCTTTCTCTGTCCCTATATCCTTATGTATGCTTAAATCATTAAAAACTACGCAACTGATTATAACGGTTTTTTTAATAGATAGAGTGATTGAAGAGGAAGGTTTCTATGTATAACTAGCGACCCGCCCCGTCTTCGAACGGGTACAAATATTATTAATGCTGTTATATACAACGTTCACAGTTTTTCTGTAGTGTACTTTATCAGCATTGCACCCATGCGAAGCCAGGGCGGGTCGCTGGTATGAAATAATCCTTACCAGAAATTCTTTAAATTACAAAAAAAATACATCTTGCGGCTTAAAGCAAAATAAGTATTTTATCTACACCTTACTACATGTTATTGACACATAGGTAAGTACTTTATTTTCCTGTTTTTTACAAAGATTGCACCTTCGAGTGACTTAAAAGCGTGAGTGTTTATTTATTTATGTTATTGTTATTTAATCTTTATTGATATGTCTGTTTCGGTGTATTTCATTTGTTTTTATTTACATTACTATTAACACTGTCTATGCCACTGTCGCAACCGACGAGTTAACTTTCAATCAAAAAAATCGTATTGGCATAGAAAGTGTTAAACAAGTTTATCACAGTGGAATCGTACAATGGCTGCTATACAGTATGATTTTGGTAAATATTTAATTATTCTGGGAAATCATTATCTTTTGCTGTAGATATGTGTTGAATAAAATGGATTAAAAATGTTTATTAAAATACAGCAGATAAGTAATTAACCAAGACGCACTGTGCCAGCGTAGTTCACTATGGATTAGTCACCCCTTAGGGCAGGTCCGCGTGCCTCCGTGGAGACGTATAGTCAGCTGGTGATGATGATTGATAAGGAAGAATGTTTGAACAGTATGTTATACGGGCAATAACAATCGTTGATTAAATTATCAAGAATCTCTTAAGCTGTATAGTTCCCTAACTCTCAAGTGAACTTAATCAATCTCGACGAACTGAAGTGTTTGAAATTGTATGCATCGTGGATTCTGAGAAGTTTGCTGAACCTGTTGATTATGGTATTGCAAACTGCGTCGTTTAAATATGAAAATTCCTTTAGTTAAAGTAAAGAGGAAATGGTATTTATCGAAGACATTGAAATTATATTTTCGCAAAGTTAATTTATGTATTTTTGTACTGAAATTTTGGATATTGTAATATTATTGCATTTTAACTTTAGATTTTTTAACGCACTAATTTTATACACTAACTAGCGAACCACCCCGGCTTCGCACGGGTGCAAATCGGTATAATGCTGATACTAATACTAAATAATAATAAATGTGTTATTTTACGACATCATTTTAAAACCTCTAAATTATAAGTGTTACTCTACTATATTGTGAATGTATTATACATGAAAACCTGCCTTATGAATCACTCTATCTATAGAAAAAAAACTATCAAAATCCGTTGCGTAGTTTTAAAGTTTTAAGCATATATAGGGACAAACATAAAAAAGCGTTATTGTTTTATACCATGTAAGGATAAGCATAATACAGACACCCTTTGTAAACTTAATAATAAAAAGTAAATAAATGACATACACAATGCACCACTTCAACACGCATCAAAACAACAAAATGTGTTTCAATTCTCCGAACGCCATCTTTGTATCACCTTCAATGACCCAGACAGAACTTTCTGGAAGGGCCCGTCTAGACTGCTTTGCGGTATGCTAATGTATTTTTGGAAAGCTATTTTGCTTCTTGTTAAAGCAATAAATAGAGGCAGTTGATAACAAACTACCGATTCAAAATTCATCGCTCGGAATTAAAATATAGCCAATACTGCTCGGCGATAATGTAGCTTTCTAATGGTGAACGAATTTATCAAATTGGCCTTATAGTTAGTTGACGTTTTTCAATACAAAAGTATAAATCTTTCCTCCTTATAATTTTAGTATACTCGAAGATGTCTATATCAGGGCTTCCCAAACTTTGAGTCGCGACGGCCTGGGCTTCGTGACATTGTCCTAAATAAAAAATATAAATGTCCCAATAGTGTATTTTTCATAACCTGTTACTAGGCTGGTACTAAAATTGCGAAGTATTTTTGGGGGCTGGGTTGAAGGCGTTCTAAGGGCGTCACACTAGAAATAAGTTTGGGAAGCCCTGGTCTATATTATGTGTTCTGAAAACTGACTTATCCTTTAAGGCCGGGTGGGAGTTGAAAATCAGAAAAATAGTCATTTTTGTTTCTATGTTCTAAAGAGCTAGTTCGTTTTTTTCATCTGGAAAAAAATATATGTGGTAGATGAAGATTTCAACTAAAGCATTTATCGAATAGATTTTTATTTAATGGTTTTATTTTAATAAAAAAAAATAAATACAAAGCACCTTTAGAAAAGTTTAAAGTCTAAAATCTCTAAATTTAAAGCGATGACTATGCTTTTTTTTTAATGCATCTTATAGACAATTAAATATACTGTAGGAATTACCGGAATTAACTAAGGTAACTTTATCATATCTTTCGAAAGTATTTCTAACGTTAAACAATATAACAAGGCATTTAGACAAAAGCACTTGGAAGTTAGCACCAAAGGAAATTCGTTTCGACGTTGTAAAAGCCCTTTACTTCACAAAATGTGTTTCGCCTTTTTTAATTACGTCGTTTTTACACTTTTTCGAGTTTTTTTTTGTTCGGTTTAACTGCTAGCGAAATGAATGCTTTTACTTCTTTTACTTTTGGCGAATTTAAAATACCGCTCGTTTAAAATAATATTTTTAGGGAAATTTTTTCAGAATTCTGTACAAGCTAAATTTTATTTGAATAGTTTTATTTTGAGTTTTCATTATGTTTAAATTATAATATGCTTATTAAATTATTTACATTTACTTTCTGCGTTCATGGAGCGTTATGTTTACAGAGTGTTCATCATTTTTGACTGTAATTGACATTTAAAAATGTGGATTTGTATATTAATATGATGTAAGAGGTACGAATAATATAAATTACAATCAAACCTGTATAAGCAAGAAACATCTTAAAGCGAGAGTCATTCTCTGCTCCCGACGAGCTACCTCCATAAGTGAGAAACTCAGATTAGAGTGCAACCTCTATAAAGCCCTGTTCGGATTGGCTAACTTGGGTAACTAATGTCCGAACAGCAACATTTTAGTAGAGTAGAATAGTAAATCCTTTGTTCGGACACTTGCTATTTCCTACTCGACTAAAATACTATCCTAGTGCAAACAAGGCATAAGCGAGACAAATATTGCGGTCCCTTGGACTCTTACTTATCTAGTTTCGGCTGTATTTCTATTGACCACAATAATAAATAAATAAATTTATCCTACTGATTATTTTAGGTATTTAATTTAAGTTTAATGATACTACACTATTATTATTTTTATAATTGTTAAAGTTTTTTTGCTATTTTTAAATAAAACAGTAAATAACCTCTTAAAATACATTAAAAGCTCGTTGGTTAGGAAACGGTCCGTTTATTTGTGGCCATAAAAGTGGCGACTGCAGCGCACTTGTTTAAAAATGTATTTCAATTCGAATCATTAATTTAATGGAGCTCGGTTAAAGTTATTATTTGAAATTCTAATTATTTTTGTCACCGGAAAATATTTTTATGAAATTAATTTAAGGTTTTTAAGTACGAATTTTTTAAAAATACTTTTGGATTACATCCGGAACAAATTGGAAACATAATCGTACTTCTAATATTATAAATGAAAATATTTGGATAAATGCAAAGAGAGTCCAAGGAACCGCTATATTTGTCTAGCTTAAAGATGTTTCTCGCTTAAAGAAATAGCTCGTCGGGATCATAGAATGACTCGCTTACAGAGGTTTCTCGCTTAGCAAGGTTTGATTGTACATCATATATAGTACGTTAGAAGGTCTCTCCAGTAAGGCTAATCTCGATGAAATTTGTGGTAAGGAGACATAGTCTGAAAAAACAAATACGTTACCTATTAAGTTTTTTAATTTCTCGTGGATGAAGTCGCGAGCGACAGTTAATAGATAGTATTTTAGTCGAGTAGCAAGTAGCAATTATCCGAACAAAGGATCTACTAATCTATTCTACTAAAATGTTGCTGTTCGGACACGTTTAGTTACTAAATTACTGGTTTAGGCTTAAAGGAGTCCGAACAGTAGTAAATCCTTTGTTCGGATAAATGCTACTTGCTACTCGACTAAAACACTATCCTAATGCGAACAAGGCTTAAGTGCAGAATCGGCTTTTGTAAGTAGTGTATTTTTTTTCTCAAAAATTACATATAAATTGATATTGACTCACCTTCTTAACTAATATAAACTGTTAAGGAGCCGAGGACTGCCCTACATATCTTTGGGGTGATTGATCGTTAAGTCAACACTAGCGGATCTTTAGTATTAATAAACTGCACTGCGTTAATTAATGACGTAACACATGTCATAATTGGCACAGATTCTGTTTTGAGTTAACTCAATAACGACAGACTGTTTAAAAATTATAAATAAGAATCTAAATTGAATATATTGCTGTAAAATTAAAAATACAGTAAAATGTCTTATCCAAATAAATAAGAAAACTCACTAATTATCACTAAAATATGTATACATGTCAATAAAAATAAAAAAAAAAACCAAAAATTAAATTTGTACAAAACTATTACATACTAGCTGTTGTGTGCGACTTCGTCCCCGTGGAATTAAATAATATATAGCCTATGTTACTCGGGGATAATATAGCTTTTTAATGGTGAAAGAATTTTTCAAATCGGTCCAGTAGTTCTTGAATTAATTCAATACAACCAAAAATATAAAAATTCAAAAATACAAAGTTTCTCTCTTTATAATATTAAGTATAGATAAAATATAGGTCCCTTATGTGTTTAAATAATACTCCTCTAGAAATTCACATTAAAATAGTTTTTATTTTCCAAAGCCAATCTATCACTGCTAAGATTCCGGACAGACAAACTGTTCTCAGTGGCCAGATTACATTGATTGAGTTATATATCATCGCTTTACTTTTGGAAGCATGTCGCTATGCCTCTCTTAGAAATATTACATCGTTTCTTGGCAACAGCCCATGTGATTCTACTTTTCTGTTTCAGTAAGCATACGAGATATCTAATACCAGCAAAAAATCATATCTTCATATAAATTGCCTTCAATTTTTCTTCGATGTTAAATGACTTATCGTATAAGTTCTATATAATAGATCTTATACCATTATAGATAACTATTAAATAGACAACTTCAATATTAAAAGAGTTAATTTGATTAAGATATTAGAAGCCATAGTATTCGGATAAACCTTGAGAAACAAGGAAGCGAAGGTAAGCCACTGCTAATCCACCTACCGCTTTATTCCGAAACAAGAATCAGCGTTATTACTGTTGTACTTTCTACGTTTGGTACTGGTACATTCATCAAATTTATTCCGAAATACAAAACATCCTTGTTCCTGGTACTTCTATGATACATAATTTGGTCCAATGAACCTCCGGTCTATCTTATTTGATTCCGAGTGTCCTCCAGTATCGTATAATCGAAGTCTTATTGGTCCTCGTGTATCGCAGTTCTTTATATATTTTTTCGGAATCAGGGGGATTATGTACAGTTCATACCAAAATCAAGAGTAAATAAACTTAGGTAATTTTCATCATAATATTCATTTCCTGACCGTACGACTGTCAGCTTTGTACACGTTAATCGCTTCAGTTGACTTGAGTTGTCTCCGACATCGCCAATCGAAAGATACTTTGGATAGCCCCCTGAAGTCGGATGAGCTAAAATTGAACAAATGACAGTCAATAACAGCTGGGTTGAATCAAATAATAATTAAAAAAGGTTAAAGGTTTCGACCCATGATGGGCTCCATTTTCAGAAACTCCACGACTAGCGCGTATTTTGCGTGAATACACATATCTTTGAATTTATTCGCCGATATGTCCAGGCATCACCGATGGTTTCCTGAAGGAAATTCACCTAAGAATAATAATATTATTTAATATTATTATCCTTAGGTTCACCTATTATACCAATACTAGCGGTCGCCAGCGACTTCGTCCGCTTGAAGTTTAGAAGTTGGAGACAAAGCTTTTCATCTTATTTTAACCTTTATAAAATAAGTTTGAAGTAGTAATAGAAACCCATGAACAAAATATCAAGTTTCTAAGACTCATACCTACACTGTGAAAAAATTTTTTAGATTCGAACTATGACCCCTCTTTTTTCCCCCAAGGTAAAAAAAAATAAAATTCTTGAATGGCAAAGTTATTTATTAATGCCGAAGAGCTCTTATTCCAATTTTCACGCAATTCTAACATAGGAACAACTATTCGGACCCTTAGGGGTTGAATTTCGTAAAATCCTTTCTCAGAGCACTTTTGCGTCGTAACAGAAACGCCTATGCAAAATTTCAAATCTACGCTGTGAAAATATTTTTAGATTCCAACTATGACCCCTCTTTTTTGCCCCCCAGGGTAAAAAATTGTAAAATTCTTGAATGCCAAAATAATTTCTTTATGCTAAAGAGCTCTCATTCCAATTTTCATGCAATTCTGATGTAAGGTGTAAAAAATATCTGTAAATTTGAAATATGACCCCCCTTTTTCCCCCCCACAGAAGAAATTTATAAAACCCGTGAATGGCAAAGTTATTTATTCATGCTGAATAGCACTCATTCCAATTTTCATGCAATTCTGAAAAAGGAATCACGTTGCTCCATACAAACTTGGGACCCTCGTTTCGGACCCTTAGGGGCTTTATTTCGAAAAATCTTTTCTCGGTGTAAAACTACGTAGTAACAAAAACTCCTACGAAAAATTTCAGGTCTCTAGGATTCGTACCTACGCTTCGAGATTTTTTTCAAAATTCGTACTTTGACCCCCCTTTTTTGCCCCCCAAAGTAAAAAATTGTAAAAATCTTGAATGAGAAACTTATTTGTTCATGCTAAACAGCACTCATTCTAATTTTCATGCAATTCTAACAAAGGAATCATTTTTCTCCATACAAACTTTGGACCCCCATTTCGGACCCTTAGGGGTCGAATTTCTCAAAATCCTTTCTTAGTGCTCATCTACGTAGTAACAGTAACCTCTGTACAAAATTTTAAGTCTCTAGACCTAGTAGTTATGGCTGTGCGCTGATTTTAAGAAACCCCTCTACTCTTTTATATATATAGATTATTTATATATCCGATGGTATCTTCAGATTGTATTCCAAGTTACAATTGGAACAGCAGTAGTGTCGCAGCACGTCTGGCTCATTATTGTTCTATGTAAGTTTTAATGAAATTCTCACGTAGCTCGCGACATAGCTTTGCCTCTGCGGAGACACTTACAAACTATTACCATTGTTTTAAATTTAATTGATTTCAAACTGTGTATAATTTTGGAGAGTACATTGTTTTACATTATACATTAATTCCAAATTATTTTATTGTATTTGTTTTAAGCCGGCTACAAACGTTCAGTTATTTAACTGTGCAGTACACAAGTCAATTTGAACTACACAGTCGAACTGTACAGTTCTCAATTTTGCCTACACATATCAGTTCGAGTTGTGCAGTTCAAATTTACCGTCTGTAGCTTTACGCAGACAGCAGTGAGTTCTAATAGTAATAATTATATTATTTTATGATTCTGTAAAATGTTAAATACGTCAAAAGAGCCTTTTCTTATAGGACAACCTGTAGAATCTCAGTAGAGTCTCCTTAATTCTCTTTATTACTGTTTATTACTGAAAGTCGTGCTATTCCTGAAATGGCATCGCCGAAGTGTCGACGAGATACCTTCACACATGTCTATAGTTAGTATTTTGGCTAAATGTTAATATTAGTGTAAATAATAACAATAGTGTAAACAGTGTTTAACTCAACTTAGGTAACAAAGCTTAGTAGAATAATGACTAGGAAATAATCATTGTCACAATTTGATTGGTATTTCGAAGCAAAAGTGCCTAACTACATAAGACTAAAACTTAAATAACCTAATGCATAATGTTATGTGGCCAAGGATTTGAATCCATCAAAGTTTTAATTAATTCTTAACAAACTTTATGAAGTGTTATTGTTTCCATAATTTTATTATATACAGTATGTTCTTTCGAAATGTCATTTGAATGAAAATTGTTAAAGTTTTTCAATTCAAATGTTGGTATAGGAAGTTTGTATACTGAAATATTATTTAATATTTATATTTTTTGTTGTAGGTATTAAGGTGTGGCTGTTGTCGATGTCTTCAATTTGATACTGGTAAGTTCAAAGTTTTACAGTGGTAGAGCCCGCTTTAACATCATCGCACGAATTGTCTGGCTGGCCCAGTGAAATACCACGACCACACAGAAGACAGGCGTCAAAGAAACTATTCCGTATTTCGTATTAGCAAGTATGGCGCCGGAGGCGTAATTTTAGTCCACTTCCTTATCCGAATGGGAAGGGGAAGTGGATTGGCGGGGGAGGGGACGCAAAGGGAGAGGTATTATCCTCTTGCTGTGCGTCTCTTCCTCCGTAGATTAAGGGTAGTTAATGCATCTGCAATTGCAGATGTCTATGGGCAGGGTTTGCTTTGTATTTTTCAGCCAATCCTGGTCGCCACTTACTCGTTTGTCACTTTGTATTATAACATAGCGTCCATATTTATTTTTTGCTTGCTTAAAGCATCTTCACGTAATCGAAAAGAACTTTTAATTAAAAACCTTCATAAAAAGTTTATACAAATACGATCAATTTGTGTACAAAGTTGTGAACTATCGTCATAAATAATTTATGGTCAAATAAACTCTATGCCCGCTTAACCACTAGACTTGAGAGTTACATTTATGATTTACGGACAAGCGAAATGTTTATTATAGTTTTCGGCAGCTCTTTTAATATATTGAAACTATAAAATCTCTGCAATAGATTGACAGCTTTTTTTTATATGGAAATAATGATCGACAGAACTAAAACACCCTGTATACATTTTGCCACGTATCAAATTGATTCATAGTAACCGTTTGTTTAACGCTTTTATATTTTAGACTAGCGGCCCACCCCAGCTTCGTATGGGTGCAATGCTGATACTAAATACACTACAGAAAAACTGTGAACGTTGTACTCGTATATAACAGCCATATTAATAATAATTGCACAGTTATACATATAAACCTTCCTCTTTAATCACTCTATCTATAAATAAAACTGCTTTAAAAACCGTTGCGTAGTTTTAAAGATTATAACATACATAGGAATATAGGGATAGAAAAAGCGACTCTGTTTTATACTATGTAGTGATACTCCATAGAAGGCTTGACTTTTTAAACATTCTTGATCATTTATGATTCCCGGAGGTAACAATTACGGAAAAATGTCTTTAAAATATATATTATGGTCCAAAAGATTCTAGCCATTTATGGTTTTTATTTTATAACCTCTGAACAAATATCGTAGACGGAACATACAGTTCATCGGAAGACGTGTGGGATGTATTCTGCTATAAGGATGAGATTCCAGCTGCGAAATAGTTAGATTACATTATGCATTCGTAAGTATTAAGGCAATCACTGAAGTTGATGCTCGTCTTCGCTCCCCGAATCCGGTATAACTTGAAGATAAGGTCGGGCCTCGGGAATCGGGCAACCATTTCTCACGAACGCTGGCAACTGCCAACATTTCATCCCTGAATGTACGTTCAATATTATTTGTAGATTGCAGCCAACTGCCTACATTGACTCGGCATATTTCTGTTTGATTGGGGAAAATTTACCATATTACCGTAACTTTTATTCTAGGTTTACTGCGATAACTGCGTCGATCGACAAAGTCAGTCACACATTTTTAAATAATTCAAAAGTCATTTTCTAATAGAATATTACAAAATTACATACCATCAGCATATTATCAAATAACATAAAAATATGTATTTGGTACTCACATATAGTTTAATTGGCGAATATAAAAAGCTCGCTGTGTGTCAAGCTGTCAAGCGATCTCGTTTTCAAAATAAAAGAAGTAAAAAGGAAATCGCCTCTTACCAAAGTATAAAGAAGAGGCAGTTGTTACTTCGTCTTAAATCCGAATGATGAAATATTCATGTTCGTAAGCCCCACCGGCTGCTCGAGATAGTATTAAATAATGCATGCTTTCTATTCGTGCAACGGACCTACGGTGATTGGCAACTTGCTGGCAGATTATTTAAATTAGATACCTACAAACAATAACAATTGTACGGATAAATACCTATATTGTTCATAATTTATTCGACATAATCATAATCAACTTCATAAGACCTGACTTTTGTCAATATAAGTACTTTAGGTGAACTAATAAATGTAGCTTCGTAGGAAATGCACTTTAGGAGGTTACCCAAAGTGAATTCCCTACGAAGCGATTCTATAGCGAACGACAAAAATGTATGGAACTGGCAATGACGTTCGATATTTCACACGTGACAATGTAAATGTCAGTTTCATAAATTTTTGTCGATTCCATCAGCGATATCGACAATCGAAAAGTACTTTGGGTTGCTCCCCTTCTATGTTGTGTTGCTTGTGGAAAAAGTTAGCACACAATTAAGAGATTAATCCGATAATTTTGAATACTTATAAATATACGAAATTCTGTATTCTACCAAACTCTACTGCACTCTACTCTGTTAGCGACGTTGAATATTATTTTGTTTCTAAATATTACATATATTTGAAGGTAGATATACAATATTTAATCTTCCGCTTTGATACAGCAACTAAATTGGAAAATTGAGCGATCGAACTTTGTGCAATAACCATAATTTCTAATTACTAATTCCTAACTTCTCATCTTATGAAACGTAAAGTTCGCGTTCGCGTTCCCTGGAAGTATACTTCGGAGTCTCTTTGCCGAATTTGTAATTTTAAGTTATTAGCTTAAGTAAGTTAGATGTATTAGTTTCCGTAGCTTCTTATCATTTGTGCTTCTAGAACAGAATTCTAAATATCAATATCATTGAAACGATATACAAAAATTGCTCAATCGCCTTCTAAACAATAGATCAGACAGTCTTGGAATGGCGGCCGCGGACAGATCGACGCAGGACCGATGACCTGGTCAAGCTTACGGGAGTACACTAGATGCGGACTGCACAGGACCGGTCATTGTGGCAATCCCTGGGGGAGGCCCACGTCCAGCAGCAGATGACGATTGGCTGATGATGATGATGATTGCTACTGCAATCTTTAGATAAATTAAATTTTAATCAAACTTATTAAATGTAACAAAAATACTTACTGCAGATGATAAGCTTAAATGGTTTGAAAAATGTATTGAGATTAGCAGCAAATGACGCGATTTATAGAATTTGATACTTGCTCCTAAATATAACGACCACGAAGACAGTGATTTAATACACATTTTTAAATAGAACACTATTTTAATGGAATCCGAGCGAATGACTCGTACGCACTAGGATAATTTAGTCGATTAGCAAGTAATTTAGTAACCAAACATGTCCGAAAAGCGACATTTTTGTACAGTAGATTAGTAAATCCTTTGTTCGGATATTTACTACTTGGTTCTCGACTAAAATACTATCCTAATGCGAACAAGGCTTAAGATTAAATTTAGAGATCGGGTTATTCACACTAATATCAACGGAAATTATTTATCAATGACACGGTATTATTTTATTTTATAAATTAGATATTAATTTGAATTAGTTATTAAGAAAAGCTGGCGGTCGTCCAAGGATATATTTTGAAATGTACGTCAAGTTTAGAGACGTTATGTTACATGAGAAGATGATATCGTAACAAGGAAGAAAGAGGGAGATGGAAAGACATGAAATTAGATCGTTATTTATTTTTAAAGTATAAAGCTTTCGCACCATGATTGCTAGTATCTGAACAAAGGATTTACTAATCTACTCTACTAAAATGTCGCTGTTCGGACAAGTTTAGTTACTAAATCTCTTGATAACTATTGATATTATCGACGAAAATACTGTCATGATGCGAACAAGACTTAAGTCTCTTCCAGTCAAGACTAGTTTGACTTTTCAAATAGACTCAAAGGGTCTTCTCATAGTTTAAGTTTCAATATATGCTCAAGAAGCAGAACCAAATTAATCGGGTTACTTCAGCACTATGCAGTAAGCTGTTAATCGTAAGTGACGCAGACCATTGTCGGACTCGCAATTAGTGGGAGGACAAAGCCCTATTGGATTATACCTACCATATCGGAAATCGACAAAGCATTATTTTCGATTTGTAGATACAAAATGTTATTATAAATTAATAAACATTTCTAAACGTTTCAGTGTCTAAATAAATAAATATCTATCTATAATATATTTCACTAGTAAACCAGGTAAACAGTATCCTTAACATATTTTTGTATAGAATACGAGACAACGGAACCTCAATCAGCATATTCCTTTGGATTAAAATCTGACTAAACTCCCGAGTATAGCAACTCTTCACAAAGTTCCTTTTATATTTAAAGTGTATATTCATAATTTAATCTAACTGTATAAACATTTTAAAATGGAAGTTGTACTCTTTCAAGTTACGACAAATCTCGGTTACTCAACAGAGAAATTTATTTCAATTCGGAAACTTTTACTCCGGTAGTTGACAAACCGATTTGTCCGCAAGATATACGGACGTGCTTCGAGTCTCGTGAAACTGTCGCCCTTATTAATGTCCTTTGGGTTGCATGTTTGCATTTCGTTGCTTACTTTATTGATGGACTTTGAAAGTATGACATGTGGTCGTGACGTTGTTTGGACAAAAGCTCTTCTAACTATTCTAAAATAAAGAGAAAAGATTTGTATTTTTGTGGTAAACCTCTTATCTAAATAACGGTGAAAAGATTTAGGGTTAATATTAGATTTATCTGATGATAAAATATACTCCTGTAGTTTATTTACCTATACTAATTTGCCCTCGTTTTCAAGTTTATATTATTTCGAGAGTTTATTTATTCAAACTTTTTGTATTACGCTTGTTCAATGTGTTTTTTATTATCTAGTTTTGTATACGATTTAGGCTGAACTAATACGAAAAGTTATAACTGTGTAAGTTTCTCGGTTTATTTATTTAGATTATCAAAGCTTTATTTACCTGTTAGCTTTCATGAAAACATGTTTATCTTATGGACCGGGATCCGAAAAGCGGCAGACCTCACTTATATCCACAAGCTTAATTGATATACGATTAGATAGGACTCGTATGTACTATAAGCGAATGGACATTAGTTATCATGTCCAGGTGGGCAGTTTCGCCCAATCACTCGCTAAAGTTGTAATAAATATTACTGAAGTTTACTTACATTAACAAAGTTGATTTTCAGATATAATGTTTAAGGGACTTTTTTATATTATAATGTGGCACACGAGCAAGCGGCCACCCGATCTTGCTCAAATAGCGAAGCGACCACTGCCCATAGACATCTACGATTGCAGATGCGTTGCCTACCCTTAATCTTCGGAGTAGGAGATGCATAGCAAGAGAATAATTCCTCTCCCTATGCGTCCCCTCCCCCGGAAAATTCACTTCCTCTTCCCATCATTTCCTTATCGGAAAAGACTAGGAAGGGAAAGTGGATTAGAAATTAGTCCTCCGGTACCACACTCATCACACGAAACACGGAATAAAAACTATGACAATATCCCGTGCAAAACCGTCCGCGCGGAAGTCCGTCTGGAAGGCAGTTTGCCCCATCCATAGTGTCTATCTCCTTGCAGGAGATTATCTTAGTCACTTGAGGAAAAGAAGAAAATCAGGTTTGTGGATGTAAGTAAACTTCAGTAATATTACCCACCTGGTCAGGATAACGAATGTCCATTCGTTTACATCACATAGAAGTCCTATCTAGTCGTATATCAATTAAGCTTGTGGACATAAGTGAGGTCTGCCGCTTTAGGGATCCCAGTCCATTATGTGAATGAGTTACTGATATACTAAGCTCTATGTAAATAAAGTTTATGTGGTTATACGGATTTAATGTTATTTACGAGTTTCAGCGCTAACAATAAAAGTATCTAAGTATGGGTAACAATAAATACAAACAAATATGAGACAAATAAGATTAGGTCATGTATTCCCAGTTCCCACCGTTACGTGACTAGACACGATTTTTTATTGCGACTTTGAACGTCATTCATTTTGATTTATTTAAATGGACCGTTTAGTAAAGTCTGCAATCGTGACTATAAGCGTACTTTTCATGAAAAGCGCATTAAAGTCGACGTCGAGGAAAAGAGACATCGCTTAATAAAGCAGTTGTGGCATTTCTAATTACGTTCTTTGTCAACTTAATTTAACGACAATGTTTTTGCTTTTTAAGTTTAAATGAACGAAAATTATGTTGCGGATTTTTAGTCAAGGAAAATTTCAGTGAATTTGATTTTTCTTAATTTGTATTCAAATGTTGGAGTTAGTAGCATTATTTTTTTAAAACATTAGAGAGTGTTTTTTTATAGAAATCCACGACTTTGACACTTCTATATAGCTATTGTTTTGTCAAAAAGAATAAAGCAGCAGTGAAATTGTAAGCTTATCGATACATTTATTTAAAGTAGACGTCTGTATTGAAGTGGACAGGCAATATCTGAACACCGGCTGACACTATTTGTTATATAAAATCACAAATTCAATTTTCTAGCTACCGATTCAAAGGTGGCTGGGATGCGAAATTTATCTGGACATATATTGTTCAAAAGGAAAATAATATTTTGTTTATGGGCAAGTTCAATCGAGATAGCTTCCATCGTGTAGCGGTTTCAAAGCGAAGGTCGATACTTTCCTATGATTAGATCTGTTTTCATAGAAACCTTTGGAAATTTACTTGAAAATTTTCAAAGAGAGGAAATGTATAAATAATTCTGTTTCCCTTTTAATAGGTTATGTGTTGTACGTATATATGTCTTTATGTTTTTATTTGTATGATATTAAATTCATTATGACCATCTGCAACCTTAATTTAACTGAATCGGGCCAGTTTGGTGTAATTTATTTCGTATTTTTTCGCAAACCATTATATGGCTAAGTATGGTCGGGATTTTTAGCTTAAATTTTTAAACAAAACAGTGATATATAACTTATATGAGTAAATATGACTCCCGTCAACTTTAATCAAGAGAAAATCAAAATTAATAAATTAAAATCATCTATAATACTTAAATATGTGGCCTTTAAAACTTTTTCAATTACAGTACTTAATAAGTGTAATAATTAATAAGTTTAATAAGAAGTTTACCTTCACAGTACTAACAGACCTTTACTTTCGTCTGTAGGTTTGAAGCCTACGCATTAGAACGCGTTCAAGGTAACTTAAAGTTCCGTGGCTTAATTATTTGATCAATTTTAAATGATAAGAAAAAATAATTTGTCATATTTGTCAACTGATAAAAAATATAGTATAGTTCCGCATTATTTTGATTAATGATTTTCGAATATTTTTTTTTCAAAATACACAGGAGCTTCAGTCCCTTAGCATATATTTATTATATCAATACTACCCTAAGATGATCCACAGTTACTAATTAACGCATGTGAGCGTGGCAATTAGAAAAGACAAAATAGAGAAATAATTTAACCCAATGAAACGTAAAACCCTAACTGTTGCTCGCGACTTCGTCAGCACTTATTTGAAAATATAGTCTATGTTACTCGGGAATAATATAGATTTCTAACGGTGAAATAATTTTTGAACTCTGCCTAATAGTTCTTGAGTTATTTTAATACATAGAAAAATATAATTTTCCTCTTTATAATTGAAGGATATTAAACATAAATTCGTTAATAATTATTTGTAATTTAAGTTCTATAATTTTTGTTTTTATTTGTGGTAATTTTTCTCTTTGGTTCTATTCTTTGCTTATGCTTCCTCTTTACTTTTTTGTACTAGCCGTAATAAACCATTCGACTCTGTTCTGTGCTTCTTATTTAATTTCTAAAATAATATTAAATTATGTACAGCGGTGAGACCATAAAGCGTTGATAAATGAGAAGCAGCGATAAAATGCAAATTAATAATATAGAAAAAAAAAAGATAAAAGCAACCTATTTAGTTTTCGCAACGACACTGAAAACAAACACAAAACTGCAGCCACTACAAAAAGAAAATGCGACAAAAAAATGTGATACTAGCTCGAGGGGTTTAAGCAGATAGTGTTCATGGTAATAAATTATGTTTTTGCTCTGCACAATGTACTCTTAGTTACAGTTAATTCATGAATGCTGTCGTTTAGTGTAAAATATATTTTTAAATACATTCTATGTTAGAAGGCAGAACGGCTTATGTCCCGGATGAAATCTGGTAAGGATGTGGAACACTGTCTGGAAGTCTAATTAAGTTTGTTTTTAATGCCGCGTGGAAGGGTTCGCAAGCTACAGATAAATTGAAACTAAAATTTGGGCGTTAATTACTTAATTTTTTCAAAAATAATTAGAAAACAGTCGAAATTGAATAAAGAGTCTAAGAAACCGTGATATTTGTCTCCACCATTTGTGGCACCAAAAATATTTTGCAAAAATGTTTCCGCTTCTTACATAATTCTCGTGTGAAATAACGTTGCAAATCGATCCCAACGCTGACTTTGGTCACATTGTTGATAATATTTTGTGCAGTTTTTAAAACACGATATCGTAGTATTGTGCTGTTTTGAAAACATAGAAATCAGATATGTGCTCTGTTATATACAGAGTGCCACAATTTGATTCGTTTGTTTTAGATAAGTGTAGAAAAGCGTTGATATAATTACTTAATTTTGTAATGTCCACTTTGTTCACGTTAATAAAAATAATAGACGCAGTTCTTTCAAGATAAATTATTCTCTCTAATAATAAACTCTCTTTGGGCATTACTCAAAGAAAAACATCCTTGACAATAATTTGTAGAAATAAACTTATATTCCACGAATAAGAAAGCCAATTATTTTATGCCTCGTGGCGCTTAAATGTAATCTCCTTGCTTAAAAAAACCGCAGGAAAATAAATCGTAAAAACATTTTCAATCTAAGCAACGTGTACCTTTAGGAAATGTTCTTATCTTATTATTTATTTATTTATCTTTACAAACCGGTGTATCAATATACTAGTAGTGAAAACTTTAGACACGAGTCCAAAGTTTTTTTATCTTGTTTAACCCTTTATAAGGCAGTAGGATTCAGGGAGTAACAAATTTTCTTTCTAAATTGGCGCAATTTGACAGCTAGTGGCGGCAAGAAAAAATATTTCACAAAAGCGTAATTTTTTTCTTAATAATAATAAGGCATACCTCCTTAGTTGCCAGTGCATATAATTTATAACTCCCATAGAAAGATAAGCAAAATTTTGTTTTGGTGGTGAATATATCGCCTCTGCCTTAAAAAGGGTTAAAAGAGATAGATATACCTCTTTTTAAGATAATTGCCCAAACGAACAAACGTAAAAGAACTTAACCATTTTTAATAAAAAATATTTAATTATGAATTATGGTTGAATTTCAGCCGAACGGCAACCACTAGTGATATACAATTTATCAAAATCATTTCAATGATTATCATTATGATGTTCAACCACAGATAATATAATACTATACTTTTAAAATTAAAGAACTTATTGACTTAATAACCTCCTTCTGTTGGAAGGCGGTTAAAAACTTAACACAGACACAAGCTCGTATCTTAATATCTCTTACTACATAATTTGTATTTATATATTTTGTGACTATATAACGATAAAACACGGTTCATAAAGTAAACCAACAAACCATGAAAGACAACAAAAAGAAAGCAATAATTTTCCCGCGCCATCTTTTTCTCATCAATCACGTACACAAGTTATGACATAGTAATGCATATAAAT
Organism: Papilio dardanus tibullus; assembly: GCA_013186455.1. Lineage (NCBI taxonomy): Eukaryota > Metazoa > Arthropoda > Insecta > Lepidoptera > Papilionidae > Papilio > Papilio dardanus. The sequence continues at coordinate 190,462 of QDHC01006833.1, read as the reverse complement.
GCCAATCTTGCGAAAGCCGGAAACAATCTACTCGTGCAATATGATTGTTTTACAATAAAACTAATACTGGGAGATTACCCAAAGTAAAGCCTTGTTCGCACCTGGATAGTATTTTAGTCGAGTAGCAAGTAGCATTTATCTGAACAAAGGATTTACTACTGTTCGGACTCGTTTAAGCCTAAACCTACGCACTAAGATAGTAATTTAGTAACTAATCGTGTCCGAATAGCAATATTTTAGTAGAGTAGATTAGTAAATCTTTTGTACGGATACTTGCTACTTGCTACTCGACTAAAATAATATATTGGTGCGTACAAGGCTTAAGAGCTACAAAGCGATTCGATACTGAACATCAAAAATGTATAAAACTGACAATGGCGTTCGATATCTCACACGTGACAAGCACATGACTTTACGAATGTCATTGTCATTTTCATACATTTTTGTAGATTCAATCCGCGATATCGCCAGTCGATAGATACTTCGGATAACCCCCAGGTCTGGAAGCGTATTTGTTAAAAACATTGTTTTTTTATTGTGTGAAATGTGAGCAAGACTGTGTGCGAGCGAGATAGAAAGAGAGTGGGAGAGTATCCGGCGAAGCGCGAACGACGACTGACGACGAACGACGATCTCTCTTGTGCTATTAAAGTGATTATTTTCAAAACCAGTATTTTACTTGTTATCTTTCATCCTCTTTTTTAGATATTTATATACCTATTTAAATAAGTATGTATATAGTTTAGACAACATATTTTTTATTTTTAAATGTTCACCAACTCGTTTTCGTTTACAATGGAGCAGATGTTAATTTTAAATTCAAGAGCATGAATTTTCTCTTAGCGAGAATAAAATAATTTTAATAAAAGTGAATCTCCCGTTGGATTAAAAACAGATAGAGGATTACCCTTAGATCTACAACGCTATTGTAAACCTTCAGAAATTACTTCATTTTAATTAAATTTCAACAAAAGGGAATTAATGCAATGAATGCTTCAATGATTTATCTCATAGTATTTTCAACTTTTGTTTGCGAAAGTAAGAAAGTTTGTTCCTTTGTTCATTCAGAAAATATCCTTCATGTTTTAATCAATGATCTTTTAAGCACTAGTTTAACTAATATTATAAAGAGAGAAACTTTATATTTTTGTATGTATTGAAATAACTCAAGAACTACTGGGCCTATTTCAAAAATTCTTTAATAGAAAGCTACATTATCCTCGAGTCACATAGGCTATATTTTTTAATTCCACGCGGACGAAGTCGCGAGCAACAGCTAGTATTAAATAAAATTACCTCAAACCAAAAGCTTTTAAATTTAATTCAAACACTCCAAACAGCATTTATAATTTTTGATTAGGTACCGTAATTTCCCGTTATTAAAGCAATAAATGATAACCACAGGGCCCAAAGTACTTGAGCTACAAAAGCAATTCGATAGCGATCATAAAAAATGTATGGAACTGACACACACTTGACAAGCATATGACGTATCGAATGTCAACATCAGTTTCATACATGTTGATTCCACCAGCGATATCGCCAATTGAAAGATAGTTTGTGTTACCCCCAGGACTGATTTATTATTATTAGTTAATCAGGTCTTCAGAGATTATAGTAGCAGTAGTAAGGGCTTTGTTTCCGCAACTCCACGACTGGCGCGTATTTTGCGTGAGGGCAGGTCTTAGATCATTCCAGCCAGCCCAGCTCTCCAACGAAAGTCAGATAGATTATCTCTGCAATGTTGTCATTATTCCAGAAATTTCTTGTTCTAATTTCGTAATCCTTATCCTCCTTAGACATAGTATAAAACAATAACGCTTTTTGTGTTTGTCCCTATATATGCTTGAATCCTTAAAACTACGCAACGGACTTTGATGCGGTTTTAATACATAGAGTGATTCATAAGGAAGGTTTTCATGTATAATACATTCACAATATAGTAGAGTAACACTGATAATTTAGAGGTTTTTAATATGATGTCGTAAATTAACACATTTTTGTATTGTGTAATGATGCAAAAGCTACGAACGTTGTATAAACAAACATATTTTTATAGTAAATTATTATTGTGTATCAGCATTATACCGATTTGCACCCGTGCAAAGCCGGGGCGGGTCGCTAGTTTCGTAATATAATTTTCGATATATGAATCATTATTGCATTTGAATGCTCTTGACTATCAAATCACGTCGCAAATGTTTGTTTTAGGTCGACCTCATTCAAACGCTGGTTCGCTTTCGAGCAGTTACCAAACATACTTAGGTACTCATAATATAAACGTTCCGAATAATTATTTAACATTTCCTGGACGGCTACTCAAAGTACATTCGCTACGAAACGATTCTATATCGAACGTCAAAAACGTATGGAACTGACATTAACGTTCGATATCTCACGTGACAAGCACATGACTTATCGAATGTCAATGACATACATTTTTGTTGATTCCATCAGCGGTATCGCCAATCGAAAAGTACTCTGGGTAATCCCTCTGAATACAACACGGATCAGTTAAGTTGGTATTTTAATTACAATGTTCGGAAAACGATCAAAATTATGTTTGTTCCTGTTTGACTAACTTGTCCATAGTTGAAATGTTTGTTAATATTATGATCAGCGTAAAATATTATTGTATACTGGGAGCTTTTTTGATATGAGTATAAGTTAGATATTTTTCAGCTAAAAGTTAGTCAATAGTAACTTTCAGAGAGCTTTAACTTGATAAACATTATACCTACCTGAAATAATTATAATATTGTTAGAACCCGTCCCTAATTTGACCAAAAAAAATATCAAGGGCATTTTCGCCCTCCCTATCGTGACTGAGACTAATTTTACATAAACATATGTTCGTTCTAAAATATTGTAATATTAACTAAAGAAACAAATCTACACCAAGACAACTACACGAGAATAACGTCTGTTCGCCATGACGAATAGAATGCTACTAGAACCAGAGCCCCTTTGCAAAGGCTCTCATTTGACAACTTATTTTTGTCATTTCCTTAAATAATTCCTAATATATAAGTACTCTTAATTTAAACACAAAATAATACAGCCGTAAGTGGAAGCCGTTTATTTAACATGTTTTCAAGTATCAAATTAAATCTCGAAGTGATATAAGTTCAAATTATTGTTGGTCGAACAATAATTTGTTACCCTCGGCCACACACCAGTCACGGTATTCACGCTTTTATGCTTACATACTAATAAAAAGCATTTCGTTACTTGATCGTGTTAAAAGATAATTTAATTAGACATTTTAATTGTATACTTAATTTAAAAAGTTCCTAGAAATCGCTGTTGTTTTGTTAATTTTAATGAGTTCTTCATATTTAACCGTGTGTGGAACATAATGGTGAATAAAAACATGCGGACGTGTCAAGTAAGATTTTTTTACCTCGTGTAAACTACTCAGGGATTACAGTTTGCTTCTTGATGTATAGTCTTCTGTGTCCTTCTATGTCTAAGTATATCTGACAGAACCAACCACAACAACGGCCTCTCATCGGGCCAAATAGTATATCGGACTGTACCTTCGTGAATTCATTAACAGTCGACAGTTGGTAAATTGAATGTTGACATTTATAGACTATAAAATCAGAATAGAAAGCACAGGAGGTAATAAATAGAGGACGTATTTGAAAAGGGTCAAATGAAATATTCGTGATTCGAAGTATGTATGAATCCGTGCAATAAATCTGTAGAAAGCCGAAACCGCAGGCTTTTGCCCGACACTATTCGACTAGCGAACATAATAAATGTATGCATTTGATGTTTTAATGGTTCCCAATCGGAGAAAATATTTTTTCAAACATATTTTTTCTTTCGATACAAATGTGGACGTTAAAGTAGAAAATAAATTAAAGAAGTACAATAATTATTAGGATATAAGAGAGAATAAATAATATGGTTAACATTGAGGCGGCGCATCGCGACTTGGCGACTATAATTCTAAATAGAAGAAGTGGAAGATAGTAGATGTTTCTTTGAGTATAATTCATCAAGTTGATTCTATTTGTGTATGGATGTAATTTGTATTTTTAGATAAGCATATTAATTCTAAATCTAAATAATATTGGTAATCGTAAGTACTTCAATTTATAATAAAAAATGAGCAAAAACTGCCGTTAGATTGTTGTTTAGAACCCACTAGAGTATTACCGTTAACTTAACAGTATTTTTTTAGAGGTTAAATATACAGTTAATACTAGGCTAGTTAAAAGCAACAAATAAGGTGAATAATATTGCGGAAGACTGTAACGGTAGAGGAAGACTGAAGCATAGATGGATTGTGTGAACGAGGATATGCGCGAGTAGGGGAATGAATTTAAATATGACAGCTGTAAAGCCTTGTACACACTAGGATAGTATTTTAGTCGAGTAGCAAGTAGCAAGTATTTAATAATCTTATTTAATAATAATTTTTTAATTAAATTATTAAATTTAATATTTAATAATTTAATTACAAATGATTTAATAATCTATTCTACTAAAATGTTGCTGTTCGGACACGTTTAGTTACTAAATTACTACCCTAGTGCGTAGGTTTAGGCTTAAGCGAGTCCGAACAGTAGTAAATCCTTTGTTTGGATAAATCCTTCTTGCTACTCGACTAAAATACTATCCTGGTGCGAGCAAGGCTTTAGAGATGTATGGAAGACTACATACAGTGCCGACCGTTCGTAGGGAGAAGGGACAGGGGGATGGTTGAGGAAGTTGAAACCAATAACTGTGGCGTATGTTAACAACACAAAATTAATTATCTGATAAAAGAAGCAATAAAGGGATCCCTTTGAAGCGAATGACCAAAATAACGTCGTATTTTGCTAACGACTCCTTCCTTATCGCGGTCATGAAATTTGACGTCTCTCTTACTCTTGAAGAGATTTATAAGAAAATGATCATTTTGTGTTTAAAATAAAATAATTAAAATTCTTTCACAACAACTTTGTATCACTTCGTCACTCTAATGTAATAGAATAGTTCTAAATTTTATTGAAAAATCTACAATAGTTTTTTAATAGCTACAAGCGGTGAGCAACTGGACCGGACAAGTGGCAACCTTTGTAACGATATATCGATGCATAAGAGTGAATGCGGGAATTTTATATCTATCAACTAGTACAAACGTTGGCAGATGGTTTTAGCACTATCCCGAAGTTTCGTAACAAAATAGCAACGTTTCAAATTGAACGCGACCCGAAATAGAATAGCAAGAGTTTACAGTATGTAGATTAAATAATAGAAATACTGCTGCTGCACATTTTATTCTGTTAAAAAGTTTCGTTAGCTATTGAAATGAATTAAAATAACTATTTTCACAATATACTTATTACGCTGTCGCAGCGACCCAAAACGGGCTCCGACACAAGAGAACGCCAGCGTCGCCTATTTTGCGCTATAATTACCTGCCTTCAGCTGGTGCAGGTCCAGCTCTACGGCATCACGCCAGCGGTACCTGGGCCGGCCGACGGGTCGATTGTCAATCGGTATCCTGAGGAAAGCTGCTTTGACTCTTCGATCTTCCTCGATCCTCAAAAGATAGCCCAACGGAGTCGGTAAGCTTCTCCCATAATGTTTGGTTCGCCCACCATGTTTTCGATTTCTATGTTGTTTCGGAGTCGGAGTTTATTTTCCCAATATTTAGAGCTTTTTAATTTTTTTTTAGTGCAAAATCATTTATACCAGCGAATACCCAAGACTCTAAATTGGAGGTGTTCTTATAAAGGTTTTATCACACTATATACGTAGTTATAAATTGTTAGTAGATAATAATTTTAAATAGATAGGAATACAATTTATAAAATCATGAATATGTAAATGATAAATGTCGTATTATTCACACGGATCGCCTTCAGACGTCTTATTCAATATGCCTTTGACATAGAACGAATGCGAACGCTTTATCTTGAATGCACTTCTATATGAGCGACTTACTGGACATAATATTGCATCTTGTGACAAAGTGCCTTTGAGCCTTTTTCCTTCCTTAACAATACATTTTTTAAACTTTTATCTACATTGGTGTGTTGTGGTTCCTTATACCAATTTTCAGTACTTAAACTTACATGGTTATTTATTTCAGGAGCGAAAAACAATAGATTTAAACATAATCTTGCTTATGACTCAGAGTTGTTAATTGATTACATAACCACTCGCTTAGTATTAACACATACCGAATCTCCACTAAGTATCGAAAAGTGATCACTTAACTTTACATAAGATTAATCTGACCATCTTAATACTTAAGGACCATTTGGCTCTTCCTTTGTTCAGATATTATTTAGCTGAAGATTAAATAAAAAAGTTATGTTTAAACTCTCTCCATGTGTTTCATTGTGGATTAATTGGAGTTCATGTTTCGGCAACGAACAAGAGCGAACGGTGATGCGCTAATGAATTTTAGCACGTACGAGAGAAAACAATTTTGCAACAGTTTTTACACGTTGTTTTAATAACACACCGTTGATCTTATTTAACAGTGTATTACGAAGTACCGTTTACAAAAACAACGTGTACTGGTTAGCAAAATGTATGTAGCGTTTGCAAAAATGTTTCACGTGAACTGATTTGAGATAGGGTAATTATTCTTAGTTTGAATCTTATGAGTGACTAGCTGTTGTGCGCGACTTCGTCCGCATGGAAATAAATAATATAGCCTATGTTACTCGGAGATAATGTAGCTTACTAAAGGTGAAAGAATTTTTGAAATCGGCTAAGTTGTTCTTGAATTATATCAATACATACAAACATACAAAAATTCAAATATACAAAGTTTCTCTCTTTTTAATATTAGTATAGACATAGATAAATAGCGTAATCAATCCATTTGATCTTCTGTATCAAATGTATATTGTTATCGTCATTTCTATCTTTTCAAAGAGAGTGAAAGAGATGAAAAGATATTTTTCTTATCATGTCTTTCGACAATGGAAAGGTTAAGATTAAGTGTTTATTAATTAAATGAAAAAGGTGGAAAATATTCGCTAGGATCGTGCCTTAAATAAATAATATGAAATTTATTAAAACTCATACATTTACGTTAAAATTATACTGTAATTAATAATTAATTATTGGGCCGTAAAAATATAACTTCCGACATTCTAAATAAATTAAAATTTCATTAAAGCACCATTTTATTAATTCTCTTTGTATATAAAATACTAAAACGTTAAAAAAAGATAACATAAATGAACATTAAAAAATCTTTGAACATTTTGTTTGTATATCTCAAATTAGCGAGAGTTCTGAAACAAAACAAATGTCAACTTATTTATCCTACTTGTACGCTTGAATTGGCATCTGCGTAACATATGTGACCTAAAGGCCTTTTTGCACTACGCAACTTGCCGCGGGACTCTGTGCCAGTGGACGTAGAACGTGCGACTCCTTGCAAAAGCGACCGCAAGCTACGCAGGCAGTCGCTTAATGGAAATTGGGTTTAAAATATTACTCTATAAGTAAATAGATTTAATATCTGCACGATTCTATTTCGAAGTACTTGATAGAAAGTAACAATTCATTTACATGCGTTTATCCAACTGTTACCCAAATGCTGTTAAAAATGATAAATATGTTTGAGCAGCAGACAATTTATTATATAGGAAACAGACAAATTAACATACTTGATACATACATACTGATTTAACAACAAAAAAAATAATCGAAAAACCAACGTTTAAAAATAATGATATCAAAAATGTCTTCTTACCTAAGGTTCTACGAGTAACCGTACCAACCGAGTAACCGTTGAAGATATACAAAATAATTAATGCTCTCATATTTTTTACATTTACTTTTAATTTATTTTAAATACGGTTCACGACAATAATCGAATGGGGGGATTCGAACACACGACCGCTAGATCTGTAGTCCGTGCCAGTAACCATTTGGCTATTGGTGCTTCATTACAACCGCAAAAACATAATCCGTGTCACTTCGGACTGTTGCCGTCGGAAATGAAAAAAAAAAACATTGTCTATGGTATTGACAATGACCATTGTTACAATAGCAACCTTTGCCCGTTGCGGAACCTTGGAGCTTTATAAACAATCTACTATGTAGGCAATGTAAACATTTTTTATTGTAAACAATTCGGTAAAAACTTTTTGTAAGCAATAAGTTAAGTCACGTAATTGTACCAGGACTTATTAAGTTAAAAAACACTTCAAATAAATGATGTGTTGTTGATGATTCTTATTTACTTTGCTCATACACATACAAAAAACATAGGTTTTTTATGAATGTTTTTTTTTTTTAAATAAAATATTAGTTTTTTTTTCATAGATAATGCGAGAAATAACAATACTTAAGGACAATAATCTGTTTAAACGTTCAGAACAACCAACGTTCCATCTATACAAAAAGGACACATCTATACTAATATTTTTAAGAGAGAAACTTTATACTTTTGTTTGTATTGAAATAACTCAAGAACTACTGCGCCGATTTCTATAATTCTTTCACTATTAGAAAGCTACATTATCCCCGAGTAACACAGGCTATATTATTTATTTCCACGCGGAAGAAGTCGCGCACAACAGCTAGTAGTAGATAAACAAACATTCAACAACAATTTCCTTAACTTATTCTTAGTATATATATTTTATTTTTACGTAAATGACTATAAACATTTATTCAGTTGCAAGGACATTTTATCGACATTGTACAAAATAGTGAAAAAAAAAAACAGAGTCTAAGCAACTGATAGTTTGTTGTCAGCTATATTAGTATTTAATTTGATGTAAAAAAATATGTAAAAAAAATCAAATTTCTGGAAAAGTCAATTCCCAGGTTAACAAAAGAAAACATTATCTAGTACAAAAAAATGTGTTTTAACTTGCGTTTACGATAAAGGGTTTGAGAGCTTTATAATTTTTAAACACAAAATATACAGCTAAAATAGTGAAAAATAAATCAAGCGTAATTTTACTAACACTGTTCTTATCGGTGGAAAACACGCAGTGACTCTGTAGTCTGGACTACGTAATTTTAAACTTGTATTCGTATTTATAAAGTTACTAAGTGTTTTTCGCGACTTCGTCCGCGCGGAATTAAAAATATATTCGGGGATATTGTCAACAGTGAAAGAATTTTTAAAATCGGTCTAGTGGTTTTTGGCTTATTTCAACATATACAAAAATACAAATGTTATCTTTATAATATAAGTATAGATTACAACAACGGTTAATAAAATATTCGATGCTAGATTCGATTCGTAACTTATTTTAATTATTATTTTATGAATTCGATTATAAAAATTATTCGAAAACGCACTAAATATGTTTATTTTGAACGAAATAGTTAACTATGTTACTATATTGCTATATTTCACGACAAGGTCGCGGGCAACGATTGTTTTTTATAATATTTTTGTGAAATTGGCACTTTTTTCCACCGCGGTGACTGTTCACTCGCTTGTGTACAAAGTTAATATTTAAAAATATCGTACATTTGCTACTCTTAACGCTGGCTGGGCTTTTTAAAAATGAAAAAATATTTTTTGACGTGGTTAAGCATTCGACCTCGAAATCAACAGGCGAGTATATTAAACGTAATAAAGTGTTTAAATAAATGGTTCTTTATTAAAATTGCTGCGTTAAAATTATTGATTCAGCTATTTAAAATTTACCAGCTTTTATGAAATCTGATTTCATTTTACAACGGCTACATACAGATGAATGACCAAATTATAATATTGATGTAGATAAACATATATTTTTTTTTATTTTAGCCCATCCATTGGTCATTTTCATTATAAACTACAATGATTTTATAGCACCATAAATATTTACACTCTTGGAACTTAAACCCTTTATACAGTTCGACAAACTTACTTGCCCCGGTGATTTTAACACGGTAGCGCTGGTGGACAAAAGTGGAACTAAATGGCAGAATAAAATCATAAAGTATGAAATATCAAAAATGAAATAGGTGAACAATCGGCATTTAAAAGTCTATCCGTCCTATCCACAAAGATCTTAAATCACGAAGTTATTTTTTTCCCAGCGCCTTTTGATTGCATGATATTCAGTTGAAGTAAAAAAATAATAATGCGGACAAAAAGATACATCGAAACCAAATGAGGACGTATTGATTGACAGTTCGATAATACGAGTAGTAATAATAGTTGCAGAATATACGTACGTGCTTTATATTATACTAGCTGTTGTGCGCGACTTCGTCCGCTTGGAATTAAATAATATAGCCTATTTAACTCGGGCATAATGTAGCTTTCTAATGGTGAAAGAATTTTTTGAGTTATTTCAATACATATAAAAATACAAAGTTTCTCTCTTTATAATATTAAGTATAGATATAGATTACTAGATGTGACTCGCGACTCTATTCGCGTGGTATATAAAAAAAACCTGAAGTAATCTATGTGTCATTTTAGACTATGTTTTACATCTGTGCAAACTTTCATCAAGAGCCGTTAAGCCGCTCTAGAGAACAAACAACCATCCTATTATATTTATCTATCCAAACTTTCGCATTTATAATATTAAAAAGAAGTCAGATTAGTAACAAGATATCTCCGTAAGACTTTACCATATCGGCGAAAAAATTCAATGATATGTGTATTCACGCAAAATACGCACTAGTCGTGGAGTTGCGGTAAATGGAGCCCATCATGGGTCAAACCTTTAACCTTTAAAACTTTACTTTGCCAGTCAGATAAACGTAAAAAGTTAACATTATTATTTTTGTAGTAGTTGTAAAGCTAACAAAATAATCTCATCCACACCGGTCTTATTTTACAAAGATCACGAATTTTCATGCAACGATGACAATCTGTTAATTACGATTCTATTGTTTCAGATATCTGCAAAAGCTGTCCCGATGACTCGGCAATAGATGATATCCATGAAATTAACAACAAGGTACTTTTTATTCTATTAACAAGTTAAATAGAGTTGCCTTTTGTTTACCACTTTTTTTGATGTGATTTTACTTGTGAACCCTTTTTTTTTTTTTTTTTTTTAAACGTCAGGAAATGCATTTAGGCACCTCTACGCCGGGCGTGCAATGGCGTAGAGAGTGTGGGACTCGCCGGCCACAGAAGGTGACCGTAATACCCACTAAAACCTGACGGCCCTCACACGTATTACGGCGGGGTCGTTGGCACTGTTTAACGTCCACGACACCGCCTACGTGGCCCTGAAGGGGCTCAACCCAGGTGAGTGGGAGGAAGGGT
>QDHC01006833.1:139977-178820 GCA_013186455.1 Papilio dardanus tibullus | reverse complement strand
TGATGGAGGACCCCCACGCTGCGCACTTAGCGTTGAGGTCCCCCATCATGATGACCTGAGCCGGTGATGCCCTCGGCACCACCGGCTCTAGGCCGTCCAAAAACCCTTCAAAATCGCGAAGGTTCCTGTTTGGGGAGAAGTAGACTCCTATGAGTACTACTTCTCCCCAATTCGCCGCGACGTAGCCCGCTCCTTTCTCCCTAAGGGAGAGGTGTTGCGGGCTCGATGGCGGCACCACTATTGCTACTAAACCCTCCGTGTCCCCAAGCCAACTCGGTTGGGGGGGAACACAATAGGGTTCAGCAACAACCGCCATCGAGATGCGCCACTCTGCCAGGACCTGCATGAGCAGGTCCTGTTACTTGTGAACCCATCTGAACCCGATTGAATGTAACTGTTTTTACCCGCGAACAAATAAGATCAAATACACGCATTATGTTACAAGGTAGATGTAATATATGAAAAGCGTTTTAATCCAATTTCAGCGCCATTCTAAATTGACTAGCGGCTCGTTAGAAATCGAATATCTGCAATTACTTAACCTTTAATTATACTAAATGAAAATTAAGGTATTTTAAAATCAGAGTAGGTAATTTAAAAAACGTTAGACCACAGAGTAAAGTAAAGTTGTTAGAAGTAGAACGCGGAAGGTAAACACTCGAGGGCTTAGTGTGGTGGCCGGTAACGTGGAAACTGAGGTGCCTAATGTTTGTTGAAGCCTAACAGCCCATCCTTGGGTCATTTTCATTATAAACTACGATGATTTTATAGCACCGTAAATATTTACACTCTTGGTACTCAAATCCTTCATATAGTTCGACAAACTTACCTGCCCCGGTGACTATAACACGGTAGCTCTGGTGGACAAAAATGGAACTAAATGACAATAGGTTGCTTATTAGCGCTTCTACTCAAAGTTAAAAAAGTCTCCCAAGTTGTCGTTGTCGTTGGAACAGACAACAAGGTTAAGCCCTGCTCGCATTAGGAAATGATTTTAGTCGAGAATCAAATAGCACGTATCGAAACAAAGTATTTACTAATCGACTCTACTAAAATGTTGCTGTTCGGATTCGTTTACTTGACTAAAATACTATCCTAGTGCGTTCAAGGCTTTACTTTGAGTGTAATTTTCAATGCCTAAGTTATTTTACGTATTTTTTTATAGAAGTAACCGTGGTTACAGGGCCTTACGCACCGGGCCAAATAAGTCTGTCTTACTGTATGCTAGTAATTGCTGGTTCGTGACTGACTGCACTTCATTTAATAGGCAAAGACACTTCTCAGCTATACTTGTCTACAAATTAAGTGAGAATTATTAATACTGCGTAGTGTAAATTGGTAAATTAATGTTTATTTTCCTCGTGAATGTCTCTTAAACGTTTATGTTTACTTTTGTCAAGTTTCTAGAAGTATAGAACAGAGTGTCTCGTCAATTTCAATTAGCTAGAGCATACATACACCCACAAAAATGTTCTCCACCTGGCAATTGCCAAAAAAGCGTTACATGGCAAAAATGTAGCTTCACATTGAAAATGACAAATTACGGTGCGGACTTGGCTGAATTTAAAAAAATGTTTATATTAGACTTGTTGGCAGATTAAAAGTAAACAAAGTCGGCTTTTTTGTGCGCCAAGTCGAAAACTTTTGGGTAATGAATGCAAATACTGGCTTTGAGGCCGATGTGGGTTTAGGGAAGAAAGTTGTTATGATGTATTTTATATACGGGTGTAAAGCAAGATTTAATCTTAAATTAAATTATGTAATATGAAACAATAATAAATTAAACAAAACCATATATTTAAACTACTACTGAACTTCAAATCTCAAGGTAAGACGAAAAAAGTTCAAACTTTTGAATTCATTATCAAAAGCAAATTACAAGACCCTTTCAACCATTTCATTGTCTTGAAAAAAACAACATTCTTATACACGTGTTCCAGTGACGGAAACGCACAGTTAAATAATTATAAATTAGTAGTGACGTGTGTTCAGTCAATATTGGAACTCTTTGGTGGCATAATGGCCATAAGACCATTGCCTTATAATAGTAAAAAAGATAAGTGAAAAATCAGAAGAGAAGCGCGCGGAAAATGTTAACATCGATGTAGTCTCATAAAGATATTTACGTTAATTGTAAATATGTAAATAGTTAAGATAAAGCCATAGTATAAGAAGATATATGTTTTAAGAATGTATTAAGTTACCAACGATTAAATGTATATAAGCTGCCGTGCTGCCGTATCATTTTGTACAACATGTAAGAATTGAGTGACAAAGGAAAGCCATTAAACACGTGCGAGTAGTGTTTATAAATAAACGTTTACTCTAGCGTAGAAGTTGCGTCACCGCATGTTACACGTAGTAGAGTGCCCTGGTTAGCCATTTAACGATATCACGTTACCATAATTACGTACAATTGAATGAATAAACACAATCCAACTATGATATCGATGAAATAGTCACACAAATTACTTGACTATAGAGTAAATAATCTCAACAGACCGACAGACCCCCTTGTATCGAAAAAAAATTTGAAGTACTGCGATAAACGAGGACCAATAAGATATCGATTATACGATACTGGAGGACAATGGGAACTAAATAAGATAGACCAGGGGTCACATTGTACCAAATTATGTATCATAAGATGTACCAGGAACAAGGATGTTCTGTATTTTGGAATATATTTTATGAACTTACCAGTACCAAACGTAGAAAGCACAATAGTACTATTACTATTTATATACTGATTCTCGTTTCGGAATAAAGCGGCTAGAAACAAAAGAAGGCGGCAAGATATACTGTTAGATAAAGGTGACTGCCAAGTCTCTGCCGAGTTTAAGACAAATCATAGTGGTGCAGATTAGTAAAGAAAACTGATCCTACAATCATATGGAATACCAGTTACAATAGATAGAAAGTTTTGAATTACATTCGCGGATGCTCTAGTGGAAATTCGTAACGCGCGGCTGACAGCCAAGTGAAAGTTTGCTGTCAACCGTCAGAAAGTTTGTTGTATGGGCTCAATTTTCCGTAACTCCACAACCAGCGCTTATTTATTAGCGTGTGAGCAGGGCTTGGTTGAAGCCAGTCCAACTCTCCGAAGAATTTCAAAGCCAGGTGGAAATAGACACTAAAGTGTCACACCGTACTACAACGTGTTATGACGTCAACAAAATATTCTTTTGTTTGATTATTTTCCTTAAGCATCTCATTGAGTCTTAATGCAAAATAATTTAAAGTTCAACAAGACGATAACATTTCAATTTTACGATGTTTACAAAAGGTTGTTCACAAACCGTATGAATGTTTAAACAATACAAAATACCAAAATAGTTTAGTTTACGTTTCTGCGTCGCATTATTTTATGACGCAATAGTAAGTTTGTTACTCGACCTACTAATCGAGACGTCCAATTTTCTATTTAAAGGCAAGAATGCACAGATTAATAAGTAATAAAAATTACTTATAAACCTCCATTAAGAAAACTATCTTCAATGATAAATACTGGGACAAAAAATATATTAGCGTTTGTTAAAAACATTTGATTTAAATAAAAGTTTAAAGTAATATCTTTAATCAATTCCTTCAATCATTTGAAATGAAAATCCTCCTGCTAAAGATGTCTCCAGATCCATTTACTTAAAACTTTATTTACAGATTGTCCAATGAGACGGAAAAGTTTTATTAGTTCGGACATTATGCAAATTGAAAGATGAACTGACAACTGGAAATTTAAATCAAATAAAGTTAAATGAGAAGCAACATAAAAATAAACGTAATTGTAGAGCTAAATCGCGGAAGTAATAGCAAACTATTTTTTAAACATCCTGGGGGATTACCCAAAGTACATTCGCTACGAAGCGAATCTATTGCGAATGTCAAAAAATTGACGTTCGATATCTCACACGTGACAATCACATGATTTTATCGAATGTCAATGTCAGTTTCATACATTTTTGTCGATTCCATCACCTATATCGCTGATCAAAAAGTACTTTGAGTTGCCCCACTGAATACCATATGCATGCAATGTTTAATATCAACCTCTTTTATTATCATTGTAATAAACATCCTCTGATTGGATGTCATTTGTGTATTTAGAATAGTGACGCAATTGTATTCACAAGGTTCTGTGAAGTGCTTGAATTTTATTGACTTCAAGCGATTCCATGTAGTGTATTAATTTATGTTACGTCATATATTTATATCAAAACAATACAACGGTGAACTGTGATTTGAAATTCCTAACCATGTCCCCATGTTCGTCTCAGTCATCATCTTAAAAAATAGGGACAAAAATACGTTTTTACAGTTGTTTCCGCAGTGTAGAATAGACATACTATTTTGCATCACACGCCAAAATACTATGATGTACAATCAGAGAAACTTGCGGTGTTACCATAGTAGTTAGAGAATCTACGTCTCATTTCCATTAAGATAAGGACGCTACAACAATAACAACAAATGTGCAGCTACAATACACGACTGATTGCATTTTATTTGTCGTCGTATATGGAACCGCCCGCTACACAATTGGCTATTTGTAAGAAAAAAATTGTTATTTTCGTATGTACATATTTACCCGACGCTCTTAGGTGAAGGAAAACATCATGATGCAATCTGCACATATCGGCGAAGAAATTCAAAGATATGTGTATTCACGCAAAATACGCGCTAGTCGTGGAGTTGCGGAAAATGCAGCCCATCATGGGTCGAATCCTTTAATGTTTAAGAGGGACATAGCTTGTCTCTTTCAGGCACAGCGTATTTTTTCTGTAAGTTGAATACCACGGATTTCTCCGACTGTACATATCTCAGTTGCGTCGTACATCCAATACCATTGCGAAGGGCAATGTCTGCTGCATGCGTCATACTTGTTTACTTTGTATATCATTGATCTTAATAATAACCACCTCTCGCTCTTGCCAAAAGGATAGAGAGAGATAGCATTCACCTTGACTTTACCGAAGAGTAATTCAATTGTTATGCACCCGTAACTAATATGCCATCTGTTGCCTTTACGAGTATAAATGAAGAGGTATAGTGCAATATTTATTCTTTTTACTATACAAATGACTAAAATAATTTTCTATCTATTCAGGGCATAGCGTCAAAACTGTCTCTTTTATGCTTACGAAGTCAATTACTCGTAGAAACAAAGAGATAGTTTACTAAAAAAAATAGTCTTCTGTCCATACATTATTCCAAGGCATTCGATAAGAGAGGACCTAGATTTCTAGATCAAAATGGAGAATTCATTTTCAAAGGACTGCAATTACTAGACCCATCTCCTTAATATATACCAAATCCATTTGCATCTTTACAAAGACCGATTGCAATTTCAAACCAAAGCTAGTATCTTTGAATTTGTTTTAAATGGAGGTCTGGATTTTCCGGGCTTAGAAAACAGTCTACTTTGTCTATTTTATTTTCGAGTTGCAAGTTTACTTACGTTTAAAGATTAAGGAACAAGATTATAAAAGGTCGCGTTCTTGAACTACAAGAATCGTGAGGAAGCTTAAAATTAAGCTGAAGAGAACGTTAATACAACAACACAACTCACGCCCGTAACCCAGAGGGGTAGGCAGAGACAACGGACCTCCATTTGGCACAATCCTGACACACCTTTCTCGCTTCTTCTACATTCATACATCTACGCTTACATGACGATTACGCGTACTCTTAATACCGGCCTTCTTGAGCAACTCACCAATTTGATCGGTATAAGTCCGCCTCGGGCGACCCCGTCCAACACTTCCACTCACTTTCGCATCATAAATCTTCTTCGTTAACCTGCATTCATTCATCCTCTCACAGGGTTCCCTTCCGACACGGTTATTTGTTTATAGTTACTACATAGGTAACACATACGACATACATACAAACCCGCATACATGAATGATTGTTTTCCTATAGCTTAACGACTAAACCGATTTGAATCAAGTTTCGACTGTGATATTTCATTTGAAGTTTTCCGAGTAGTGTCATAAGGGTATAGTTTAACAACTATTATACTAGATTTACTAGATTAACATCTAAGTTTTTCAAGACTTTGACACTTATCAATATATTAACCAAATATATACAATTAAATATATTATATTTAATGTGCAAAAAACACTAGAATAAAATACAATGATCTCGTTTCCCACGATCTAAGATAATAT
The DNA here is from genome assembly GCA_013186455.1 of Papilio dardanus tibullus. Classification (NCBI taxonomy): domain Eukaryota; kingdom Metazoa; phylum Arthropoda; class Insecta; order Lepidoptera; family Papilionidae; genus Papilio; species Papilio dardanus. The sequence continues at coordinate 172,650 of QDHC01006833.1, read as the reverse complement.
GAGTTGTTTGTGCGTTGAATGAAGCAAAAGATGGCCCTTAAATATGTTTTTTTTTATCCTCAACCAAACCAGTTTATTAAGAATGTGGTGCAATGGAGTCCAAAACTTAATATGTTTACCTCAAACATAACTAAGTTTGATACCAGTACAACTTTCCTTTCACAATTTTGAGGTGCATTTGAATTTTTACCTTCAGAAATATGATAATTGCTAACCTTGAAGTTTTACGTAACAAAGCTTTATAGTGAAACTTAATTATTGTTGGATTGTTGATTGGATGTAAATTAAATCAAATTGATTAAAAATGTTCCTATTATAGTCTTCTACATTTACACGTCTGATTAATATAGTAAACTATTGTAGTGGTTTCCTTTATACTTTTTTTTTATTAAAAACAAGTACTAAGTACTAACTATTCAAAAATTTGATTTTTATTAGAGCTCTAAATTACAGAAATATATTTCCAGCCAGTGCGACTGAGCCGACTGCACAATTTTATTTTTACTGTTGCTATTTTTGTCTAATATTTACGGCGACCGATGCTGGAAATGACGGTCGATAGGTTAGTGTGCGAATAGTACACATTCGCATCATAAACGTGTGTTTGTTTGCTATTGCTAAGTGAATAAAATACATCGTGTGCTTTTTTAATCATCTCAAACTTTGGCATTAAATTCGTTTTCAAATTGTGTTTGTTTTCCTTAGATTAGATAAACACACGTTTTCAAAATTATTGTACTTGTTTCCAGCATATAAATGCGTGCGGATTCGGGCCCTGCAACTAGTTTTATAATAATGCTAGCGACCCGCCCCGGCTTCGCACGGCTGCAAAATTGATACTAAATACACTACAGAAATACTGCGAACATTGTATATAACAGCCATACTAACAATAATTGAACCCGTGCGAAGCTGGGGCGGGTCCCTAGTTATAAATATAAACCTTCCTTGTGAATCACTCTATCTATTAAAAAAAACCGCATCAAAATCCGTTGCGTAGTTTTAAAGATTCAAGCATATATAGGGACAAACATAAAAAAGCGTTATTGTTTTAAACTATGTAAGGATAAGGATAAGGAGGATAAATCTTATATGTTATACAAATGATATATGGATGGTTTTCTTTCCTTAAGTTGTGTTCTTAGTCATAAATAAAGAGTGCCCACATTTACAGAACCATGTCCTTCTCTTCGTTTTGTTTCTATTTTCCTTATCCGTTTCTTTCCTCTAAAAACCTGACAAAGCGTGATTAATTACTGCCATTTTTTATAAATTGATCTCATATTTAATCGCGATATTGTTTTGTTTACAATTTAAGAAAATCGAAGTGCATATTTAAATCTTATACGCAATATATTCAACGAGAGTTAATTAAAATAATGTATTTACTAATATATCACATAGAGCTGTTAATTTCCGCAGAGAGAGTGTTGACATTGAGGTCGCGAGTTTAACGAGGTCGCGTTTTAAATTGTTCTATTTTTAAAAACTTTTCAAACTGCCTCGAAAAAGGCTAGTTTAAAAATGTTTTGTTTGTTGACTAACAAATGTTTTTGAGGAACGAATAGTGGGTGGCCTCATCGATGCGGGTCTTATGATAGCTAAATATATCAAAGAGTTTGCACCACTGAAACAAGGATAATAAGAGATATCTTTGAATAAAAGTTTTAAATTTAGTAGCTTTCTATAGCTAGGCCGGTGTGTTAGTGAGTGCAGTGTGGCACCGGTGCAAGATCCCTTACCCCGTTACACTTTAAGATAGCCACCGAGGGGGTTTTATTGCTTAAAAGCCATCATGATCCTGCTTCCTACAAGAACCAGGGTATCTTTGTTAAGATCCCCCCTCCAAAAATTTGTCCAATATTTTTTTGGACTCTAGAAGATTCTAGATAATTTGATGACTATTTTAAGTTATGTTTATAATTACAGGAAGACTCGATTACATCTAACCCTGACCTTGAGTACACTTTGTTTTCGAACGCGATCAACGTACGATGCGCTTCGTTCAATTAACTGGTTTATGATTCAATCTTTTAAGAGAAATAAGAGCGATTTTACTTTATTTTATATTAAAACAACATTCTCACAAGGGTATTAACCTGAATCGAATTATAATGAGAGCACTTTTAATATCTATACAGTCTAAATTGGCAATTTAATCAGAACAATCTTCTACAACAATATGCTCAAACCAGCTGATGTTGGACTAATAGTTTCAATTTTAGTTGGTCTGACATTAGAGGCGGCAGCACGATTATGCCAGCTCGTTCTGTAGACCCCAGTCACTAAAGGCGCTATGGGAACGACATGTCCTGAAAGGACGAAAATCCCCACAGTAATAATAAAGAAATAAGATAAAAAAAGTTTTTAGTAGTGTGCAAAAAGAAAATACCAGTATATTTCTGCAAATAGGTGCATTTAAAGTAACCTCTAATACGACTGTTATAGGTCTACAAGGATATTATGGCACTCGGAAAATATGTGTAAATATGTCATCTTGACAGCTTAACATTTTAACCAATCAGGGAAAGGCAGCTGAGGGATTTTGAAAGAAGTTAGGCAATTTTTACCTATTGTTATCGCTAAAACTTTGTAGGCGCCCCCTCTGTCAATATAAAAAAGTGCCAAAATACCCTTGTAGGACTATACTATAAGTTAGTAAAGTAAGGTCTTTTGTCAGTCGGATTAATGAACAATGTTTGTAATTTTACGGTAATGTTAATATAAGCAAAGTCAATATTTTGTTTTATTTATAACATGTGTAAAATCTGATATCGTTAATAATAATCTATTGGTCAGCCGCATGCGGTCATACGATAATATAACGATAAATGTGCAGGCATTTCCGGCATTCAATGTGTTTACTTTTTATAATGCTTTGTTAAACACTGTCATGTTTATATCGAGTCGCGCTCACAGCAACGTAATACGTTTACTTTTATACAAACATTTTGGCAGACAAAAACATAAAAGTTTCAATCTACAAACACGAGCCATCTGTAACGGCTTGTTACCAGTAGGTCATTTGACACCAGTTGTATTGCTTTGAATGAAATGAACATTATCATAGCTCGTATACCTAAAGCTGTCACTGAATTATGTTTTGTTTTTTAATTTGATTTTAACCTTTCAAGCGCTGGCACAAAAAAAGAAAATTTTATTTTCATCTTCACGTCAATTTTATCCCAGATTTAATTCATTTTAAAGCCTTTAATATCTTTATACTTAATGAACTCCAGTAAACAGGTTTCCATTCGCATTTTTGTATAACGTAGATTTAAGCTGCCGTGAATTACATCTGTGAAAACAACCTGAATGTTTTCATGCTTTGAAAACCGAGGAACCTTTTACTGAGAATGTGAAATTATGAAATAAACTTACTTTGAACTCGCCGTGAATTAAAATATAACAGACATTTTATAAAATGTAGTAGCCCAAGGTTTACCTGAAGTGTGTAGCTTACAAATCATATGCTTTAATGCATTTTTTTTAGGAAATCATTTGTACTGATGCTGTATTTGGTTATACTATCTCAGGTGTCAATAGACCCATCAGATAATGTCAATGTGCCGACAATAACTCAATTATGCTTTGTTGCAGGTCGATAATGCGTAATTTACTAAGCATTACGCTTGTAACAATCGCATTCGACTACGTATACTCCCAAGAGAACAGAGAGCATCAAGGCCCACAGACATGTGGGGGCTACTTAAGAGGTCATGTAGGCACCATACAGACCCCCAATTTCCCGAATCCATTTCCAGTACCAATCAAATGTAGATGGATTATCGAACACGATGTGATCAATGGAACGATTTCGATATATTTTACACAACAGTACACCACTAGTGGACTCACCTTTACTGAGTATATGTACTATGATGAATCTTATAAGCTCGGTGAAAGAAGAGCTTTGACGGTGACGGAAGAGAACATCACTAAAATAAAATGGTTGCAGGTAAATTTAAACGTTACTTTATTGTGTTTATATTTAATTGTTTTGCTTCCTTGTCCTTGAGAACATTTCAACATTCACTGTCATGGGGACTGTGGTGTTTGGTTATCAAAAATCAACATTTCGACGTGCCCTTTTATCAATTACTAGCAAATGTGGGCGACTTCGTTCGCGTGAAATTAAATAATATAGCCTATGTTACTCGGGGATAATGTAGCTTTCTAACGGTGAAAGAATTTTCGAAATCGGGATAGTAGTTTTTGAGATATTTCAATACATACAAAAATACAAATCTTTCCTCTTTAAAATATTAGTGTAAATTAGCTTTTCTTGGATAAATGGAAAGCATAATGCAGTGTCTTAAGACCTTGCAGATGTTTTTAACTTGTTGAATATTGGTTTACCAAAGAATAAACCTCTGGCAATAAGATCAAATTGGATAGTAAATTTCGTCAATAGATGACATGGAATAAGTTTAATATAAGTATTTGTGGTCTAAATAACATTTTTATCTATGTCTATGTAAACTGAGAAATGGCGTTTTTATTCCAAATAGTTTTGCAATTCAATTGTACTATTTCCGGTCTCAAGTCCGTGAATAATATTTGTTACAAAACATTACGTAGACACGTAGACACACCTTTAATTTGAATTTTAAATTTCATAGAATCCACTAGAATTCACCCAAAATTACGTAGAACATGGTAAACAAAATACACCAGTTTTCAGAACTTACCTTTTTCGACGCAGAAGCTCACGGAATTAATATAATTTCATCCACGAAATATTTAATTTTTGCTTGTTTGAAATTTAAGGTGCTGATTTATACGAACTTTTGAAGTTTTTTATTAATTGTTATTTAATTAACCTGTTCAATAATTTTAATGTCTGTCATAGTCGTCAATTGTTTTTGTATCATAATAATATTTGTTTTAAGGTCCAAAGTCCCGTCCTGGTAGTGGAATTGTCTTTAGATAGATTAGAAGGAACACAGTTGAGGGCGCTCGGTCTGCTCTCCGTGTTCGGATTCAATGTTACATACGTGGTGCAGAAACCCCAGGAGCCACCGGGATCCTCGTCTTGTAGTGCTATTGAATGTCGACTCTTGGGACATTGCTATGCCAGACATGATTATAAGTGAGTACCACTTGGATTACTGTTCGAGATTATCTATTGCTTCTCCGACGAATATCTGTCTCACGTTTAAATTGTCTAAACTTATGAGGACAGTACCCTTAACATTGTCATTGCACCTTTTTCTGGAAATTACCTTGGAACAGGAGTCCGTGGCATTTACCGTTGTTGTTCTTGTAGGGAATTCTTCTGCTCATGTTTCGAGGGATATTCAGGTGTCGACTGCGGCGTGGGCCCATTATGTCCGAAAACATCCAATATGTGCAAAAATGGTGGAACTTGCAGGTAAAATACCTTACAATATTTTTTTGTTAATGTGATTACTATAACATATCTTTGCAGACTTATGGCAATAGTAATATCATGGTAGATTTTGCAACATTAATTGATGCACGAATCGCTTCCTCGGTCGATGCACCAAGACTGCATAGGAGGCAGCCATCAAGTGGAAGTGATTTCGTGTTTAGTGTAACGAGTGTGTGGTGGAGGTTAATTTTAGTACTTTTCATCTTCCCACATGTTTATGATAAATATGAGAAAGATAGCAGTAATTATTGCTTTTATTATTCATAAAAAACTGGGTGTTCTGAATAAAAATCAAAGTATAAATTTTACGATTCCTAAAAATTTAATGTGATGCAGACAGATGGGCCCCGCGGCAGTGAGCTGCATTTGCGCACGTAATTACACGGGAGATCTTTGCGAGTCGAAAATTGCCGCACCAGGTAAAGTAGTTCTAACATATTAACAAAAAACAGATAAAAAATACACTATTTCAGACTTTATGTAGAAATGAGATAAGATGATTGCCATATATTGGAATATTTAAAGGTTTCTGCTTGTAGAATGTGGAATCGAAGAATGTTTCGAGGGTTGCTCTAAAAAGAACGGTTGCGATTGTAATCCAAGGGAAAACGACTTCAGTAAGTATTAAAATAGAAAATAAAACATTTTGAAATAAATATGTCAATATTTTAAGTATTATTTGAATTAACTTGATTAATACAGCTACAGGCGTTTTTATTTTTAGCATCAGCAAGGTTTGAGACAAGACTACAGATTATAGATCAAGGAAGTATTAATATTACGCAAGAAATTAGTAGACAGGTATGATTTGTTCATGTAATTATTGATTTTCTTTTGTTTACTCTCTTTTTCTTTTTTTGTACTGACTGCGATAAGTTTGCTATATCTTTTTCAGGTAACAAGTTACTTAAAGGCGTCGAATATAACTTTAGATGATGAAATTGAAATATTGAACGTAAGGTAAACTATTTTTACTATAATTAACTACATCTTACATTTACAACCGATTGACTTCTGTCAACACTTTCTGTCGTAGTTCTCTACATCTACCTAATATTGAGTATAGGCAGGTACAATGGAATGGCCCTTGTGACCATCTGTATCGAGGCATAAATATCTTTGACTTAACATCAGTTTGTCGTATAGCGATGTGGACACAAACGGCGGTCGTTCAGTGTGGCTGCGCGTGTGGAGCCCAAGGCGGGAGGCGGGCGCGCTGCGGGCCGCGCTGTCCCGCCTTGCAGCGACACGAGCCCGCACTGACCGCCTCCGTCTATTACCAGCGACCCTCCACTTTGATATGCAACCAGCGCTCAGTCTGCATGTGTGTAAATATTAGTTTTTATTTAATTACCAGCATTAAATGGGAATTCAAACAAATATTAATGGAAGTTAGTAATTTATAAGTTGAAAGAAGAAAATGGACCAGTTCTGATACCTGCAAATGTCATTTGTTCACCAACTTTTACTTTGTTCTCTACAGTAGAAAAATATGTTTCACATCGATTAGTAATTTTATTATTCAGTTGCATACTTAATAGTAATGTTATTTTAGGCGTTAATAGTAAACCAACGACCAGAGGTTTGGGAAGGCTCAGAGTTTATCCTCAGCTGCATGGCTTATGGTTCACCAGATATTAACTTCACTTGGTACAAAGATGGTGTCAAGATCAACTTTAATGGAACAACTAGGTATGTCCGATAAAATCATTAATAATCGAAAACATAAGGCATTATTGTTATAACAAACGAAGAACTAAGTAATCGAAAATCTTAACTTACAATTCTCAAACTTGTTCCATGAAAATATTCGACATAAATAACCAGCTCAATAAGAGATTTGTAAACTTATAATAAAGTGCTTAAATCTCGCGTTTCTATTTAATTAGTTCGCAAAGTTAACACATCTGTCGAGGTCAGAAGCCACGGCCTTGCTCCACTCTTCACTCGATGACCGCTTATGTAGTACTAGAGATCACGTCTGTCGTCAACTGGTTTCTATTTAGATCTATTATAACTTTGTTAGAATAAAAAGTAGCGACTTCGCCCTGAATAAATTCTTGAGTACTGAGTTTTGTTTTTGAATAAAACTGTTTAATATTAAATACGTTAAACTTACTACTATTCGGATAGCTCGGAAGAAATGTATTGTTATAAAAATATGACATAATAAAGATGTGACCATGTATTTGGGAGTATTAATTTAAATCCCATTGCTAGCATATTGTAGTCGCCTGAAGCTTTACAAGCCCTACGGCTACGCGGTACCGAACATGTAATGACTTTGTTTTACAAAATTAGTTTTTAATATAAAAAATTGTGTACCCTCAATAAGATAATAACTTGAAAGGCTTCACCTGAGGCAATGCCTTCTAGTTGACCCTTTGATATTTTTGTCCATATATAAAAAAAATAAAACAAACATTTCATTTAGAGATATATGGACCCGAACGGTAGCAGAAGACGCATTGGGTAGACGGATGTCAGTTCTCGGGGTATCTGAGGCTCGGACACTTGACAGTGGAAGGTGGTCGTGCTCAGCTGATGACGCGGGCAGGCGTCGTTGTAGAGCTTTGCGGCTGTTGGTGCTCCGTCCACCTGATATACGTCTGGTCCCGTCCGCTTTGACGGTTAATAAGGTAAGTTAAAGGATCGATAAAATCCTTTTACTTTTGATAATACTTGCTCATTGCTTTGCACTCTTTCGTTCAGGGGGATAACGTAAGCATAACTTGCTTGGCCGGAGCTGGCAGAATACACGGTGCCCTTGGATTCAGCTGGGCAAGAGAACGGACACTTTTGAAACTGGCTCCTGGAAGAGAAGTCTGGGAAGACCTATATCCTGCTGGAAGTGTATTAAAATTGTACAATGTTCAAGTAAGAGCAAATAAACACAGTAATACTCAATCACATTGAATAATTTTTACAACATAAATCTTACTTCGTGTCCAAAATGTTTTTCATCTATGTAGTTAAAAATCTACACAGAAATCTAGCGAGTTTCGGTGCCAAGTTTCATCAGTAGCGGGAACTAATGCGAAAGGTGTCACGATGTGGGCTCTCGGAGAGAAGGATGAGGCTTGTCATTCTGAAGCATCGCATGGTCTTCGCTGGCCGAAGACTGCGCCAGGGGCCCATGCCACTGCATCTTGCCCTCCTGGACATACCGGAGAATCTACTAGGTATAATGATGGACCAAATGTATGGCTCTTAGCTGATGGATATCTGGTATATATAAAATTACTCTTTCTAGGTTCTGTGAGCCGAAAACAACACAACATGGTATAAAATGGATGCTTCCAGATTTTTCTGGTTGCGTAGCAGATTCATTGCGAGATATTTACGAGCAGGTAGACTAAATGTTAATTTTACTACTCCACCCTCATGTTTGCATTAAGGATGGTTAATTTGTATAGGCGTTTTGTGTCGAAGTAACAATATTTGCAGCTTCTACAGTAACAATTTTATTTCATGCTTCAAGAATTACTTCACTCCAATAGTTACATTTCTTTTATTCCTACAGTTTACACGGGTCTCCTATGGCTACTCTTGGACAAACGTGTCTGATATCGCACACCAGTACGGTGCTATACTCCGTTCTTTACCAGCTCATCCTGGTGAAGGTGCGATACCGCTGCGTCACTCCCGTAACATGGTCCAGTACCTCCTGTCCGCAGCTGGAAGTCCAAGAGACAGAGTCGAGAGTACAGAATATTTACTAAAGGTTTATGATACCCTGTTGAAACATCCTGATGCATTTCTTGATGAAGAGGTAAGTGATGAGCAAATTTTACATATACTAAGATTGTGTATAGAACAATGGATAGCGCGATGTTAAAATAAGCTTGAGACTAAATAAGTAGGGTAGCAAGTGCTCCGAAGAACATTGTTGTTGCTAGCTTTGATATCAAAGAAATATTTTGATATCTTGATCTGCCATAATTGGATTAAGATTTAATTATAAAATGATAGATACATTGTTGAACAATTTAATCTCATTCACGCAAAGGATATATTAAGATAAAAGCCACTAAGTAACTTCATTAAAATTTTATTATCTTTATAAAATTTCCAGAATGTTCGTTTTCTTAATGTTAATGTAATTAAAGTCTACGAGTTGAAGCAGCCTTAATAAATGTTAATTACAAAGGTTTATTATTTTTACCTGAGTTCTGAGGCTTTAATACAATTTTATTCATTTTCTTCAAAGCAATGGAATTAATAAAAATCGCTGCCAATGAAACTTAATAAAATCTGTAAGAGCTTAAAAAATGTTCCTACAATTTTGAACAGACTTGGCTCAGTAAATGTAAGTAAAAGGACAGTGATGATGATTTTGTTGTAGAAAATTTACGAGCTACAAAACGCAGTTGTCGAAACGGCTGGGATGAAAGAGAATCTGGATGTAATGAATCAAGAATTTACAGTACAAACTAAATCGGTAAGAGATGACAATGCCGCCCACTTCAACTTTGCACCCACATCTGGCCACGAATGGATCCTTACATCTGCCGGTGTGGAGCTAATAGCCCGGGTCGGGAACGCTTCCGTGGTGTTGGTGCAATATAATGATTTAACTTCTAGACTACCATCTTTGAGAAGATCGATCGAGCTTAAGTAAGTTATAAGAACATCTATAAGTTTTTATTGAGTTTAATGTTCAGTTTTCTGGAAATAGGATTTTCGTAATTTTAAAATTTATATTTTCATCTATTAAAATAAGCTAAATCAAAAAGTACAAGACACCATTATCTTTGTTTATCCGAAATACTTCTTAATACTTGAAAAGTTATTCCTACAAGTATTTCATTTTAGCTCCTTAAGACGGATTAGGAATGGGCATTATGTTTGCTGTTTGAAAGATTAATTTTGTTGACAGAAGCTAAATAAATAAAACAATGGTGAATTTGTTTATGTACTTATTTTTATTTTATTAAAAAAACTTAACAATATTGTTAGACTTGGCAGTATTTTTACGCATTAATTCAAAAAGAAAAAAGACTAGAAAATCAAGCCTCTTTTACGTTCTAGTATATATTTAACCGATGTTCCAGCCGCTCATTTTCAAGAAATGGACGTGAACTGGAATATATTCCGGCGTCACAGCAAATACAAGTGTCTGCTTACGGCGGGGGCGTGGACCAATCTTTGCAGCACTCGGTTTCACTACTATTTACACATTCCAAGAACTATAGTGCGATAGGTAAGAAATAAGATACTTACTATTTTTACATTTGCAGAATTTCCTAACCACTTTAAATTATTGCATTTGTATTTTTCTTTTACTCTTACTACCATTATCATGTCTAGATCTCTCTTTATCGTGTTTAAATTGAGCTATGGTCTATGTTTACGTCCATCGCTTTTTATTTTAGTCGCCTCTCACAATAAACGTGACGTGACTACAATGTTGTGTTTAATCTTATTTGTGAAATGTTCATTAACTTTTTGTTCTGTTCTTCTAATCTTGACAGCATCAAAACTAGCGTGTGGTTTACGTACATCATCAGAACCTCGCGCGTGGAATATCAAGGCTTGCGAAGTTCGTATTCCGGAATCTACCTTCGTGTCGTGTCGATGCCGAGGAATTGGTACCTTTGCTCTTTTCACTATAGCTCGATCTAAACTGGTAAGTCACCAAACAATGCTACAAATTGAATTAAACATAAGTTATTACTAACAACAAAATCTTCCTTACCAGACTGATGTAGAAAAGGACCTACGCGGAGTAGTCAAAGTAACAGTTGGTCTGGGTGGCGCGATGTGCTTGACCGCAGCAGCTCTTCAACTGCTAGCACTGGTCCCTGGTAGGAAGCCTCGCTTGCCAGTTCTGCTAAAGGCAGCGACCGCGGGCACCCACTCTGCTGCGATACTAACGCTGTTAGAGTGTGATAATAGACAGGTAAAGGTCATACAGTACTTAGAGTAGTTTGTTATTTAAAATTCCTTTACAAACTTCATGTAGATAATGTTTTGATGAATGCTCTACTTTGCTATTAAGCAGTCTTGAGTATGATTCAAGATTTTACACCGAGTTTTTAGGCTTTTTTGATCCTTTACGATTTCGTATTAAAAAGTCTTATTTGTCTTCGTTATTTAAAGAACAAAGCACCAAACCATTTTATGAAAATGTATCTCAAAAGGAGGAGGCATGTCCGGGAGCGCTGGGTTGGGTGTGCGCGGCATGCTGGTGCGCCGGCTGCGCCGCGCTGTGTGCTCAACCGCTCATGCTGCAAGCTGAGCTGGCTGGCAGAGGTCAGCGCGCACCCTCCGTAGGCTTGGTAGCAGGTAAACAAGAAAACAACAGTTATGCAATTAGGTCGTTATAAAAATAAAACGAAAACCGGTTTATTTCATGATAATATTACATCAACGTTTTATAATTGTAGTTAACTTACATGGCTTGTTAAAATATGCAATAATAAACACTTTTAAAGACCTTGATAAAATTTGTGTCAATACGTTACCACTTACCACTATCAGAATTGTATGAGATGTATACATTATCATACATTTTATGACTGGTTCTTGTCCAATATACCCTATATCAGTACAAGTTATTAGTCAAGGTTAACTTTATTTACATGTACACATTTTTGAATCTTACAACTTGTTGTTTTTTTCACAGCTTTTCGCACGTGGAAACTTTTCATATTTACTTGTGCTTTAGGTCGAGCTTTTCTATTATATTAAGTCATAAAAAATATTAGTAATTGATGTATTGAGAAAGTAGTATTGTACAGTACACATAACTTTTGCTGGCAGGTGTAAGCACTCTGGCGTGGCTGACAGCGCGGCTGTGGGGCGGTGCGCCGCTGCAAATAGGCTCGGCGGCACAGGTCGTGTGCGCTGCGGGCTGCATTCTCCTAGCATTGCTGTGTTTTACTTTAGCTCTATGTGTATCGTTACGATTGAGGACTATAACGCATAAAATACCAGCGGAAAGGAGAACTTATCTTAAAGATCGGTGAGTTAAAAATGTGAAAGATTGAGGATGTTTTTTTAAGGTATCTCCAAGAGATTGAACGGATCTCGATGAAACCTTCCACAGAAGTAGAACATAGTTTGGGAGAACACATAAGCTACTTACTAAGTATTTTTTTTAATTCCGCGTGGACACACTCGTAGTTGTCAGCTAGTTTATTTCTTACATTTAAGTATAAATTAGACGACCAATTTACTATTAGGTAACAAGCCTAGTTTAAAGTTAATTATTGTTCCAATGACAGCGTCGTAACTGATTTGAATCTCTTTGAACTCCATTAGGTATAAATTGAATTCGGTTTCTCTTAGTCGTCGCGTTGTGCGGCACACGTTGGCGCTGCTGTTCACAACTTCAGCTGCGCAGGCGACGGGCGTGCTGTACGTGCAGCCCGGTACGCATCACATCGCGCAGGTCGCTGCCTTCTCTGCAGCGGTGCTTGCTAACGTAAGTATTAATGTGACATATAATAGCGATGAAGAAAATTAAACAATGTAACGAACTAAGGTGCAAAATACGCGCTAGTCGTGGAGTTGCGGAAAACGGAGCCCATCATGGGTCGAAACCTTTAACCTTTTTAACCTAAGGTGACGTGGAAATTTGACTTCCTGCCACTTGATTAAAGGTGCAAAATGTCTGAACGAAGTAGACCTTGGCGAAGAAATTGTGCTGTTTGGAGAGTTACGAATAAAACTTTAATGAGTGTAGAAAGTCAGAAAGATGATGAATGGTAGAACATTTCTTTGGATGGATGGATAATAAACCAACTTATGATTGAGTTGAATTTAGATGAATGAATTATCAACTAATTTCTTGCAGACTAGCGACCCGCCCCGGCTTCGCACGGGTGCAAAACTGATACTAAATACACTACAGAAAAACTGTAAACATTGTATATAACAGTCATACTAACAATAATTGAACCCGTGCGAAGCCGGGGCGGGTCGCTAGTTATATTTATAGACCTTCCTTATAAAGCACTCTATCTATAAAAAACCCGCATCAAAAACCGTTGCGTAGTTTTAAAGATTCATTGTATAAAACAATAACGCTTTTTTATGTTTGTCCCAAACTAATAAACTAATTAAAGCAAACTTATTCCCAAGATTCATAAGAATCTTGATACATACTGAATATAGCAAGTTACAGTAAGATTGCGTGTAGTATACGAATGCGCGTCTGACATTCTAATGGCATTCTCAGTGTGGATAAAATCAATATTCCGCTTGTGAAGTGTTGCTTTGAGCTCTACGTTAAATGGTTTTATTACACAAGCCGAGTTTACTAAGCTTTCATTGAAATGTTTCTTAACTATTGCTCAATACAATATTCAATATTTGTTCATAGTTTTGCGAGAAATCAAACAAACAATGATTCTACCAAGAATTAATAATGTGATTGGTGAAATTCTACGCGATAACATAAGTTACAAGAGAAACGCATAGTTAGGATGTGTTTATATTAAAGATACTTATTCAATGATTGCATTGCATTTGCTTCTTGGAATCTAAGGGTGTGGTCATAGTGTAGCTGTATGATCTATCATTAGGGTGTGGCGATGCTGGTCTGCTACGTGATCCACGACGACGAGTGCCTGCAGTCCGCTAAGCGGGTGTTGTCACTACCCTCGCACCGGGACTGGGAGGACTCGCCCGCTGGGGACACTTCGCTCAGCTGTCAGTAATCCAGGGTTTTCTTAATTATTTTTTGTGACAACCCTAATTAATCAAATCATTGCCGCAGTCAATTGTATTATTACTTAAGCAGTTCCTGAGTGTAGATTCCTAACACTAAATATACTCAGGGCCTCCGACAGTGACCAAAACCGATACTTGAACAGTTTTTTAATGCTGACTTTAACTTCTGGTAACATTTTAAGTCTATCACTAACAAAAGCGTTATCGGATCATCGTGTGTTTAACCCTAGGGCCTCATAAGACCGAGTTCGCGATAAAAACGGTGATTTTGCTTTGGTATACGGCCGTTTTTTGCGTGACATCGGTCTAATAAAGCCGAAGGGTTATGCATATTTGAACGCTTATTACATATTTTTCTTACACAAGATGAAAATCGTGCTCAAAAGCTCATAAGCTTACTTTTTGATTAGATATTAAATAATAAAAACTATTCTAGTATACATAAAGCAAGGCGGCGAGGTGGAGAGCCGCGGCGGTGTTGGTATCCTAGAGTCGACTTCGTCCCCAGTATCTCCCGTGGCGTCGTACTGGCGCGCGCCCGGCTTAGAGAGTCCCGCGGGAATGCATAGGTAATACAATAAAGGTAAAACATATTTATACACAGGATTACTGCTTTACTGTGTTGGGTCTTTAACAAACATTCTTCAGCGGTCGCATCATTTCTTTTACATACTAATCGCATGGTAATGGTCTTGGACATTAAACTTCATTTGATCATCAAACAGATAAACATGAAGTTCATTTCTTATTTGTTGAATAATTTCCATCTTAAAGATGAGTAGAAGAATATTAAATCAATTTCGTATTACTTGTTACATTTTTTTCAGGGTGTAGCATAAATGATACTAATTTTATTTACAGACGACAGTCTACACCTGACAGTCGAGCAGACATAGTGCGTTGTGTTGAATTCAAAGATTCAGTACTAACACCACGCTACGAATCGAGACATATAACAACTACCCATGCGGTCTGCGATCTCATACCAAAATCACCACCGCAGAGAGATTACATAGCACGAGTTTGTCTCGAACTAGGAGTCATGAATAGTCCCCAGCCTAGAGAATCTCCAATACCACTCCTCGCTTGCTCCGTGGACTTCGAACCTTATGAAAAAAGATTCGATACGTCAAAAGAATCTTGCTCAATTTGCGTACAATCCAATCCAGATGTATCGAGGATACCTTCACCGCCGATAAAGAGCTGTTTGAAAAAAACTAATCAAGAATTCACTTCGAGCATATCTCTGCCGTCCATGGACGTGGTGAGTGACGAACCAAAAGTGAAATCTGACATAGACCGAGTAAACAAACAGTGGAATATCGCTTACGATTCACCTGAAACTAATAAAATGTTAAGTAAAATATCAAATGATTTAGATTTCTTATTAAATAGAACACGATTGACCAAAAACAATTTGAACGACATAGAAAAAGCCCCGACTTAGTGATTTAAATTCTTTGTAATTTAAGTAATAATTGATATTAAATGGAAACAGGGGTGATTTAGCTAAACACAAGTTTTAAAAAATTCTGTAAATATTTTTTTTTATCTTTTTTAGATGTTAAAGAGTTTTAAACTTTGACGTTAAACGAGGCGTTGCCGACTTGATACTCATATTAACGTGGTTAATTTTGTCAAAGGTTAATTTTCAAGCATGTTAGTTATAAGGAAATATTTTAAAGTGATTATTCAAAAAAATAATTTGTGTATTCTTATACACTTACACAAAGCTAGGCAAAATCAACGATTTTTCTGCATTACCTAATAAAAATCATAAAAGTTCGTACACGAGTACGCTGAGCCGATTAATTTGGAGATTGTATTCGGTAAACCACGTAGAGACGAACTAAGATTTGGTTAGCCTTGTGTAAGAAGTGGTGTGAATCCATATATGTCTTAATTTTTGATTTTTATCACATATTTTAAACTATATTAGGTTGATTTTACTGCGCTTACTTTCCAATGATAAAACAATTGTAAACATATTGTTTAATACACATGGAGCTAGCTTCAAACGTTCAGTCTTAAATGTACAGTTGAACAGTGAACTTCTCAGTTTTAACTGCGCAATCGAACTGTACAGTTAAAACTAAGCGTCTGTAGCTAGCAACAAGGTTAATACAAGTGTTATAAGGATTTTTTTAAATATTTTACTGTAAATAAAATTATGACCCGCCTTTTAATATTATGTTTGTATCAAAGCAGATGGGAACTGTTATGTTTTAATATTATTAAAATAAGTATACAATTAGTTGCAATAATTCATATTTTAAATCATAAATCCTAAGTACTTAAAAGTGATTTTTAATTTGTAAAAGAGTTTTTAATTAAAAGTTTTTTTTTATTTTGCTACGATTTTGTGTTTAGTATTACTAAATTAATACACATATTTATCATTTATTATTTCTTTAAAATCATATAATATTTTAGACTAATATAGAGGCTTTTTAATTTATACATTATCTTTCTCTCGAATACTGGTTTTCTCGTCGTCACTGCAATTATTATTGTAATCCATTGCATTTATATTCCGTCGATTTAAAAAATATATTACACACAACTGCCCTATATCGTATTATTTTATTTTACGAGTTTTTTTATATAGAAATCTTATCTGTGGTTAATGAAAAATATTTCCGAACTCTACAAATTCATTATGGGTCTACAAGGATATTATGGAACTCGGAAAATATGTGAACTAACAATGTCATCTTGACAGCTTAACATTTTAACCAATCAGAGAAAGGCAGCTGAGGGATTTTGAAAGAAGTTAGGAAATTTTTACCTATTGTTATTGATAAAACTTTGTAGGCGCCTCCTGTCAATGTCAAAAATGTGCCAAAATACCCTTGTAGGACTATACTCGCTTATTTTTTTTAAATGGTGTTCCTTTTTGTTCTTGGGCGATGGTTTTCGAATAGCAAGCTTAACTGCCAGTATGTCAGATGGTTCAATTTCTTCATATGTGTTGGGTATCTGTACTAGTATAATATTATATCTACGGTTTGGTTTATTTATAACATCACATTTTAATTTATCTAGTCAAAGACATCATACTTTAAAGTCGTACGTAGTACAAACTATACTGAGAAAATTATAGTATTAATATTTTTAAGTTTATTATAGTTTAGTGGAAAAGACCGTTTAATTATTAAAAAAAACAGTATTAAGATTTCATTTCGATGTAAATAACATTATTTTGGAGTATTTAATTTTATTAAGTAAATTCATTAAATCGATAAAATAAAAAATCAACATGAAACCATAATTTATAACACCTAAAAGTTTTGGCCTAAATTAAATTGTTTAATTTTAAAATCAAAATATTTTTAAGGAAGTTAATTAAAATAACTCTAATAACCTTTCAATCATTTTTCCATTTGAATGAAAAGTAATTCATATAATCTTGTGAATTTGATCCAACTAATAAAGAATTTTGGACCATAATAAAAACAAAAAAACTGTAAATACTTAAATACTGTAGATATTATTAAGGTCGATCTGTACGAATTGTAATTTATGTTAAAATGAAAACAATATATTTTTGTTTAAAAAATACATTTTTTTACGATTTATATTTGAGTTTTATTTAAATTCATCGTGTCTATCTCTGTTGCTTGCGACTTCATCCGCATGGAATTAAAAAATGTAGCCTATGTGAATCCAAGATTATGTAGCTGTTTAATGGTAAAACACTTTTGAAATCAGCCCAGTACTTTTGAATACATACAAAAGTAACTTCCCTGCAGAATATTAGTATGAATTAATACATGATGCGAAAAGCATGAACTTATTTGGTACTGTTTTAAAGTAAAGTATATACAGTCAGCATATAGGGTTGCTGAACGATTTCGATTTGTACTGTTTCCGTTTGCGCTTACGAGAAGCGGTGCATCTGTGAAGCATAGCTGGCGCCCATGGACTATCGGACTGCGACTTATTGACTCCGACAGAATTATCAGGCATTTACAGGGGGAGAACTGGTCATCAAATTAGTAATGCCACAATATCCTTCCATTACAATATTACGCCACCCTTTGTGTATGCTTAGTTTCAGGGTAGGTGGTGCCGTAGGACCTGAACCTGTATTTGCACAGAACAATCTTTCATTACGAATAATCTTCAAATTTCAATTACTAAGCGGCCACTAGTTTATTTAATCTAGAATGCCATAAGTCCAGACTAACAATAATAGTTGCTCTTCATTACATCAAAGCTTCGGTGAACTGTGATTAGTTCTAAAGCTATTGATTGAAGTTATAAACAATACTGGCTAGTATCAGTTCAATGGATAGCTGTAACGTGGTTAACATTTGAATAACATGACGGTGCCATTTTTTATTTCGATAAGGGTTGACGTGTAAGCCGAATTAAATCTTACGAAGAATAACTAGCGGTAAATATTGCACGAGATTACATGAAGGAAAAGCTGAATGTTTACATAAAGATATATTGATATGTCATACACATTTTGCGTAATAATGGAATAAAAAGAAATACTATCGTAATATTATGTGCTGTAATGAAAAATATATAAAATCTACTTATGAAGTAGTTTGTTGATTTGCCAAAATTTTTTCAGTCGCACATTGTGCCAAGCGTTAAAGTAATGCAGAGTTTCTTTACGCAGAAAGCAATAAAGTGTGCGTGTTAAGATACATAAAAAGCTTTACGGCATCATTTATTATTTAGTAACGGCATTATTTCTGGGCATATAAATCGGGAGGAAATCTCTTATGAGTAAATATAACATTACAAAGCGAACAAAGATTTACAATCTTCTTGAGTGCACGTAACACTTTTTAAAATATATTTTGCGTTCCTCGGCGATATCACTTCCAGGCTAAAACTCTTTTTCCACCAATCCAATAGTCGTGTGACTGCTACTGTCATGTCTAGTTACGCCTTAAAACCAATATTAAATAGAAAAAGGCAAATTAAATGTAACAACTTTAAAACGTTCTTGAGTCATGTACTGCGCAGTTGTCATGGATCCGTGACTCTGTCCTTCACAATTTTATGACGAAACAACCTTCGTATCAACTGGTTTAAATACGATACACAAACAAACAGTAATTATGAATATAGCTTGTCAACACTTAATGGCAAGTTTTTATTACGTTTGTTTCTTATATATGTAAAAAAAAATCGCTAGTATTTTGTAGTGTTCCATAATTTCCATTTAAGTATTCGAGAATAACAAAGCAATGAAAATAACGCGCTTTTACAAAGCACTTTAATAAAATATATTCCCCGTATAAATTAGTTTGGCGCAATAAATAAGGTAGACGCCGTTTACTGTCGACGGAAACTAAATTGTCTTTATTGCTCGGTATTCCGACTTTAGGTATCCATAATATAAAAAAAATATACAAACAAATATTAACGCAAAATACGCGCCAGTCGTGGAGTTTCGGTAACATAGCCCCTACTACTAACAACAAAGTCAAGCCTATAAATTTCTTAAAAAAATATCTACATAACTATATTTTACCAAGTATACGGGAGACACGGTAGTGGAAATAAAGCTTAAAAAACTAACTGGAATTTTCTCCCTAGGATTAGAATTTTAAAAACCATGTCTTAAGAACTGGATCACGTAAAGCTCTAAGGATTTAATGCTTAAAGTTTTTAAAGTACGTGAATTTTTAAAAAAGTTTATAACTAGTTCATAATTGAGCTGGGCGCCGTTGAATCGAAATGCCTCTAGCGTTTTATTACTAACGGGAAATGAGATCCGACGAAACAAGACCTTTAGTTAGGAGTTTTCAATGTTCTTTTAATAAAGAATATATTTTATTATTAAAAAGTTTTTGTTCTTTGTGATAGCTAACTTTCTATATAACTTTAAATTTTCATGATTTTTACTAACATATTTCGTAAGAAACGGAATTCTTACCAAGATTTAGCTCTTTGAGCTCCCGATATTTGGGCAAAGTTGCATGCGCCATGGTCACGGGCTGACTGAAGTGGTGCGTGAACCTAAATCGTGGTAAGAATCCCGTTTCTTAAGAACAATATGTAAGATGTATTTTATTTTACGAGATCGCCAAGGGCTCTTATAAACGGTCAAGATCACCAGTTGACGTTCTCCATAATATCTTTATCCTCATCCTTACATAGTATAAAACAATAACGCTTTTTCATATTTGTCCCTATATATGCTTGAATCTTTAAAACTACGATTTTGATGCGTTTTTTTTAATAGATAGAGTGATTCATAAGGAAGATTTCATGTATAATACATTCACAATATAGTAGAGTAACACTGGTAGAGGTTTTTAACATGATGTCGTAAATTAACACATTTTTAGCGCTTACATTGCAGACGCTGCAGTACTTAATATCAGCATTATACCGATTTGCTCCCGTGCGAAGCCGGGGCGGGTCGCTAGTTCTTAATAATTTGACTTTAATAATACATACTCTAGACTAGTCTATGTCTACAAAATCAATATTAACCTTGACAGATAATCATTAAGATCCTTTGAAAGTAGTGTCAGCTTCGAATACTATACAATAGAGACCAACTGTTGTCTGTTAATAATATCTGACACCAGTCCCTGTCTCCGACATAACGTTGGTCTTGCTGACCTTATATCGTTAACTGTCAACGTAGAAAGAGAAAGATATAGAAATGGCTATAGCGTATACGGTTGAGGGAAAAAAATGCCTTAGACTACGTCATAGATACGTTGTGTGTGCAGCCTTTTTTTAGCAATCAGTTTAAAATAATAGACAATATTATTCGTCAATATTCGATACGCGTCAGACGTAATACCAAAGAGTAGGCAATTTATCAAAGCCTTCTCTAGTAATAGAAACAAATAGCACTTTGTTTCTGAGAAATGTTTGGCAATAACGGCTGTCGCGGATAAACTGTTATGTTCATATAAATTGAACTAAATAGACTGCCATTGTTCATATTCCTTGCTTTGAGGTAATAAGAAACTATTTCTATGATAAATTAAACCTAACTAAAGTTACAGTATTGAGTTGATTTATTGTCAAGCTCAGAATCGATTAATAGTTACAAGGAAGGTCTCATTATAAATTATGTATAATATACAGGACTACTTATAAAACCATTAACTATTCTATGTAGCAGGGGTTACCCAAAGTACATTCGCTACGAAGCGATTCTATAGCGAACGTCAAAATGTTTGAATCTGACAATGACGTTTGATATTTCACACGTGACAATCAAATGACTTATCGAATGTCAATGAGAGTTTCATATCGGTATATCGCCAATCGAAAAGTACTTTGGGTAGCCCCCCCAGTTCTGGTAGCGAACCAATCGATTGTTCATTAATTATTACGCCTATTAAAAAATAATAGCAAATATACATTGGTATTTTTGCTATTATTTTTCATTAATTAACGGAATTTGGTATAGAAAATCCTAAACAATGAAATTACAACCAATTCTGTGGAAAAAATCTAATATTTTTTAGTAATTTCGAAAAATCTTTTTCATTGAACATTGCAAAGTTGTCAGAGGAAGTTCGACGAATCTGTGAATATTGGATTTCGTGACTGTGATAGTGATGGAACCAATTTATACAGAGTTTGAATTTTCACTTTTGAATTGAGTAACGCAACAAATGTACATTTCTTCGTCTGTCTATTTCTGCTGTAAAACAAGCACAAAACATACCCAACATACTTCTAATTCTTACCCAAAGTATCTTTCGATTAGCGATATCGCTAATCGATAAAAATGTACCAAACTGACAATGGAATTCGATAAGTCATGTGCATGTCACGTGTGAGATATCGAACGTCATTGTCATTTGCATACATTTTTGATGTTCACTATCGATTCTCTTTGTAACGTGTAGTTGTGTAGTATGACTTGACGAACTAATTTCTGATTTCTTATAAATTTTGAAATAGTTTTACGTAACAAGATAGAATAAAAATAAAGGAATGAATCCTTTTCACATAATCGTTGGAGCGAATAGGGATGTCGATGTATCATTGGAGTTAATGTGTTTATTTCCTGAAATATATTATGTGCTATAAAAACATTTGTATACGTCAGTTTACACTGTATAAATAAGAGTACTCTACAGTGGTAGAGCCCGCTTCAACATCTTCGCACGAATTGTCCGGCTCACCACGACCACACAGAAGACAGGCGTCAAATGGATGCAATTCTGTGTTTCGTCTGACGAGTGTGGTGCCGGGGGCCTAATTTTAATCCACTTTCCCTTTCTATCCTTTTCTTATAAGGGAATGATGGGAAGGGGAAGAGGTTTTGGCAGGGAAGGGGACGCATAGGAAGAGGAATTATTCTTTCTTCTCCTTCGTAGATTAATGTTAGGCAACGCATCTGTAATTGCAGATGTCTATGGGCAGCGGTCGCTTCGCTATTTCAGCGAATCAAGGTGGCTCGCTTGCTCGTTTGCGACTTTTTAATATTAAAAATTACAAAAAAATTATTACATCATATACATTCTTGATAAAACACAATAAAAACCATTGTTATTTTGTGGAATAACATTACAAATGTTGAGAGGAAAATTAGTAACGCGTATGATATTGCGAGCTAGTTTTACATAAAGATGAAGTTTATACGTAAGACTAAATAACCAAAACTGGACTGTTACAGCGTCTTGTTATATGCCAAATAGCTTTTGGCTTTCCAAACACTGCTTCGGTAAGTTAGCATAGACATTTGATATTATAAAGTGTATTAAACGAGGAAATATTAAGGTTTTTGAAATAAATTTTACTACAGTCGAAGTTTCATAGACCACGATATTTGTCTCGCTTATCTGTTTCTCTCTAATCCGAGTTTCTCGCATATGGAGGTAGCTCGACGGGACCATTTTTTTTAAACGTCAGGAAATGCATTTACGCACCCCTACGCCGGGCTGTGCAACGGCGTAGGGAGTGTGGGACTCGCCGGCCACAGGTGACCGGAATACCCACTAAAACCTGACGGCCCTCAAACGTATTACGGCGGGGTCGCGGGCGCTATGTTTCGTCCGCGACAAACTCGACGGGACCATAGAATGACTCGCGCTTATGAAGTTTATCGCTTATCCAGGTTTGACTGTATGATTATTCATTCGAAACTTACGACTGACGGATGTATGTTTTTTGAAGGTATCTCCTAAACGGCTTAACGGATCTTGAAGAAAATTTGCACAGAGGGACATACGAGGGCATAGTCTGGAAAAACACATAGGCTACTTACTGTGTTTCTTTCAAGTTCCGTGCAAACGAAGACACTAGCGACATCTAGTGTTCTATATAAAATAACTAGCTGTTGTGCGCGACTTCGTCCGTGTGAAATTAAATAATGCCTATGTTACTCGGGGATAATGTAGCTTTCTAATGGTGAAAGAATTTTTGATATCAGCCCAGTAGTTCTTGAGTTATTTCAATATAAAAAATCAAAAATACAAAGTTTCTCTCTTTTTAATATTAGTATAGAAATGCAAGAAGAAATTGATATGATTGTAGAAATAAGCTAGTAATTCATTTTCTTTTAATTTTGTCACGACTTTCCATTAACGACGTCACGAATTCTGATTATTCTGTCCGAAATACTCGGTTTTTGATTCAAAATCCAGTGCCGTTTTGATTTTTCGAAGCTAGATTTGATTTTCGTTTTGTTTCGCATTCGAATATGAGATTGCTGTACGGAAATGAAGTTTTCCGGTTTATTTATTTTTTACGAACACTTCTAAAAAAAAGTTTTTGTATCTTTTTTATATAAGAAAAGGGGGCAAACGAGCAGCGGGAACACCGAGGTGATCAACGACATCTGCAATGCCAGAGGAACCACAGATGAGTTGCCAGCCTTTGAGGAGGCGATACGCTCGCTTTTTAAATATTGTATTAAAAATCAGTTATTATACTAAAATTAAAGTTTCTTTGGTGATTCTGAAACATATTACTTTACGTAGCATTTTATAAAACAGTTTTTAATAAAAAAAAATAACTCAAAAACTACTAAATAGTTTTTTTAAACGTAAATATGGGACCAAATGGCAGCTATTTTGCATCGAACAAAAAAATAATCACGTAAATCGGTTCAGAACTCGCTGCTTAATTTCTGAACATACATAAAAAAAATCATTGACTTGATAACCTCCTTCTGTTGGAAGTCGGTTCAAAAACCCATATGTTCCAAAACAAAATATGATAGAATGTTTTCGTATGTTTTCACAAGTGAAAACATACAAGTTTAAATGTAGGTCTATTTTATAAAAACAAATATTCAACGTCTATTAAAAGTTTATAATTTAGGTATGTATTCTATTCGCATTCAGGCCCGCGCCCGCCGCGAACCAATTCCTAACTAGAAAACTTTTCATTGACTTTATTAAAATTGTTTTCGGTAAATTCCACACGTCGCTGATTCCAAATTATCATAAATAAATATTACTAGATTGTTTGAATAAAATACTTCAATATTAATGTAAATTTAATTAAAATGAACAACTTAACATCATTACTGTATGTTTTAACTAAGTTATAGGTTTGAAAATGTTAATTTTATCTCTGGATAAAATTCAAATATAAGTTCTATTTACACATTCAATAAAAAACATATCTACGTTTTAAATGCCTATTCTCAACACTTTAGTAAAAAGTTGAACCAAAGAGTTATACACTACCCAAGAGTATGTTCTATGTGAAGCATAGCTGTAACCTAACCATAAGAAATATAAATACTACATTTTTTGTGTTTATAGTGTCTTTTTTTTTTGGTATCGGGGGGGAATTCTTCAAAAGATACCCTGCCTTTTGGGGGAAAGTGAAGTGTCTACTCACTAAAACCCCCTCGGTGGCCATCCTCTAGTGCGACTTCAAGGGTCCCGAGATCTCCTGTGTAACACACCGGGACCCTCCGCACTGAGCTTTTGCACAACTCCTGCAATGCATTTTGTTTGTTTGTTGCATGTGTTTATAGTACTCGTATCTGCCATCAGTTAAAACCACAGGTTTGGATACTTTTATCAGATGAGGTATTGGTTTCTTCTTTTTCGAGTGTGACCTCCAGTGAGGGCAACTAATCATCGCGTATAGTGTTTTAAGATGTTAATGATTTGTATATGGCTGAATATCCTTTTTAGCCGGCTTGTGATCTAAGAAATATGACATTTTTTTTTCAAAAGTCTAATATACTAACTAGTTATTCCACACTATAAAGTTGGAGCTACGAAGTTATCTGAGAACCAAAATGGTAAAGTAATTATTTATATTAAAGTATTGTATTATACATTTATATTTAAGTTTGTATCAGAAGGAATATGCAAACGACAACATTTCACATTTCACAAAATTGCAGGCGTATTCTTGGCGGGAAGATCTCGAGCTTGTCTGTAATTAACTCGGCTCCGCAGCCGCGGGGAGTTATTTCAATTAGGGTACGTTACTCCGGCGGCACTTTGCCTACGTTATGCATCTCAATTATATGAAAATTACAACATTATTTCATATTAAAGTATTATTCATCATTACATAAAATTAAGACATGAATATATCTTACTTTTCGCGCTACAGGTTTATATTCGATGATTTTATTGTAGATCAAAGCTTACTGTATCGATTAGCAATATACGAGTAGTTTTTAACGAAGTTAATTTAAACAAATATACCGATTATTTTAATTCCAAACACTCAGTGAAATAATACGAATGGAAAGACACCTAGCTCTTCAAAATCGGTTAAGCCGTTTAATTTCTATGAGTTAACAAGTATACAGACGTAAGCGTGAAACACATACGTACGTTGTCAAAATTAGGACCTCCTAAAGTATTTAAACATAAAAGTGTTGCAAACTTTTTGGCAGATGGTAACAATTTCGAGCTTTAATTGTCATGGAGTTTTCAGTTGAAAGTAAAATATGTTTGAAAGTAAAATAACAAAGTTTGTAGGCATAACGCGCAATGAGTGTTCCGATTTGTTGTTTATATTATTTGGCTCACCCGTATAATGTGAATTTGTGTTCGAAAGTTTTGTTCCTTGTTCCGTTTAGAAGGGTCTGCGCGTATTCTGTACGTGGTCTGTGTATAAATGGGATCGACGTTACAGGTCTTTGGCATGTCAATTAAAATATATGGATGAGAATATATTCTTCATTTATGGTGTGACTTTTTTAAAACACACTAAAGTCTTGTTTGCACCAGGCTAGTATTTTAGTTGAGTGGCAAGTAGTAAGTATCCGAACAAAGAATTTACTAATCTACTGTACTAAAAAGTTGCTGTTCAGACACGTTTAGTTTTTTATCTAAGAGAAGGGGGCAAAAGAGCGGCTGGATCACCGATGTGATCTTCGACGCCCATGGACATTTGCAACACTCGAGGAAGAGCAAATGCGGTGCCGGCCTTTAAGGAATAGATAGGCTCGCTTCTCAAAGGACCCTAAGTCGTAGTTAACGTTTAGGTACTAAATTACTTGCTATTCGACTAAAATACCATCTTGGTATGAACAAGGATTAAGTCTATCTAGTACTAACGATTTTGGGCCGATAAGGACAAAAAATAATATCATTTGAAGACTTGAAATAATTCTAATATAATAGGTACATTAATTAAAAAACTTATTCAAACTTACTAATAAAAGAAACGAAAAAATAGCCTATATTACTCGAGGATCATGTAGCTTTCTAATGGTGAAAGAATTTTTGAAATCGGTCCAGTAGTTCTTGAGTTATTTCAATAATTCCAAAAAAATATAAAAACACAAAAATACAAAGTTTCTCTCTTTATAATATTAAGTATAGATATAAGAGTAGATGTCTGATTAAATAAATAGGAGTAAAATAAATGTTTTTGTTGTTAAATATTTATTTTATTAATTTTTGTATTTCTATAAATGCGTATAGTTAATCCGATTGTTGAGTTTTCCTTGTTATATTTGGTGCCGCAATAAAGCGGATGTCACGAGATCTGACATAATTAGAGAAGCGTGTGAGATGTGACATACAGGATGTTTCATAATTGATATACACTGACAACATATGTTTATTTTATTAATATTTTCACGTAGTACATATTGTTAATTACGTACATAATACGCGAAAGGCTCAGCGCTCTGTTAGGAGTGAATAGTTTATAGTTAACCAAGCTGGGTCAGTTCAGGTTAGTAACGTTATGAATTAGGGTCCTTCAAGAAGCGAGCGTATCACCTCCTCAAAGGCCGGCAACGCTACTGTAATTCCTCTGGTATTGCATATGTCCATGGGCGTCGTTGATCACCTCTGTGTTCCCGCTGTTCGTTTGCCCCCTTTTCTTTAAAAAAACTTACAAAGTAAGGAATCGTGAAGTTACTTAGAAAACAATAAAGACTAAACATTATTCAACTCTTGTACAATTGTACATTAGACACAGAAACCTTGGAACCTTTTTCAATTTGAAACAGTACGGCTCCCGGTTATTAAATTTCAATGACTAAGCTATTAATACTCCCTTTGTAATGAAACGAGCCTGTTGAAAATTCATTGTATTGTAAATAATGTTATGCTACTCATTTAATTAGTCTATCTAATAATTTGATTTTATTTTTATAGCAATTTAATAAACATATCCTTGTCCTTATCCTTACATAGTATAAAACAATAACGCTTTTTTATGTTTGTCCCTATATATGCTTTTATCTTTAAAACTACGCAACGGATTTTGATGCGTTTTTTTTAATAGATAGAGTGATTCATAGGGAAGGTTTAGTAATTTAATTAGTCTTTCTAATATCTTGATTTTATTTTTATAATAATTAAAAAAAATATATTTCAAAGTAGACATTTGGATTATTTTAGTTCAAAGAAATAAGAGGACTGCGTAGCAAAGTACTCGTACTTTTCGATTGGCGATATCGCTGATGGCATTGACAAAAATGTATGAAACTGTGATTGACATTTGATAAGTGATGTAATTGTCACGAGTGAGATATCGAAAGTCATTGTCAGTTTCATACATTTTTGACTTTCGCTATAGAGTCGCTTCGTAGCGAATGTAGTCTGGGTGAAAAATCCATTGTTTCTCTAATTAAATGTTTTGTGTTGAGCTAGCAACACGTCCAAAATTTACTCGTATAGATTGAAACACAATAAAAAAAACTTTATTTTTGCTTTTTTTTTCCTATAATTTGCATTTGCTTTAGAATCAAATACTTAGTATGTTGTCATGGCTATGAATTTTTCTACTACACGTTCGTTATCAGTAAACCAATCCATCGAATATATCGTGACAAAATATCAATGATCTTGTAGATTACTTAAAATACGTCGTCATTTAGACGATATTTTCTACCATTTATTTAGTAGCGGATAGTCGAACATATAATAAAGTACGGTTTTCCGTTGCCGTGATATTTCAGGTGCCAAAAGGCAAAATTCTGAGGCAGCAGAACTATAATAGCACTTTATGAATACGGCCATCACAAAAAGGAAATGCCCATTACTTATTCTCTACGCGTTTTTTTCATAATCCCGTTAACTTTTTAAGCAAAGAAATGCTTTAATAATAAATCGAAATTTATTTTTTATCAAAAATAATTATGTTATAAAAAAGTAAGGCTTATTTAAGTAAACAAAATAAAATAGCTTATATTGCTGTTAGGTTTTACAAATATTCTTACAATCTTACTTTTTTAAATAGGAAAATCAGTAAGACATAAAAAAACAAAAGTTAATCTATATGAACACTTATCTTAAGAAAATCTTATTAAATGTTCAATTTTATATCTAGAATAACAGCTTGTCTTGCCACAGAGGCCTCGTCTAATACTTTTAACCTTTTACCCGCTGGCATATTCGCTGGCATATTGGTAAAACAATCATAAATTCCGATATAGCTTAATTGATTGTGACAGATGACGGATAACGCTTTGACATTTAAAGCTATAAATCTGACAGAGGGAATTGAAAACATTTTATTTTCTAATTCAGGCAAAAATGGACAACTAGAAACTAAGTGATAGTCGAACTCACATCCCAAACAACTGTTTTAAAAGGTTAAGAATGTGTCATGCAAAATACACGCTAGTCGTGGAGTTGCGGAAAATAAGGCTCAGCATGGGTCGAACTATACTACACTAATACTACAGAAAAAATATTAAAAAATTGACAGAAACATTTACCGAAGAGATTTCTTGATTTTAGCCACTTCATAAGATTATGTTATAAGTATACAAACGCATTTTATTTAGTATTAGCTGTTGTTCGCGACTTCGTCTGCGAGAAATTAAATTAATAGCCTATGTTACTCGGGGATAATGTAGATTTCTAATGGTGAAAGAACTTTTGAAATCGGCCCAATAGTTCTTGAGTTTCAATACTTACAAAAATATAAAAATACAAAGTTTTCTACTTTATAATATTAGTATAGATTTTTAATTGAAAACTATACATGACATTTTAGTAGTACCAATTCGTCAGTCTGAAAGCTTAACGGAGCGGCTCTCTGCCAATTTTTGCATTTTGCTTCGGATTGGATTGTTGCTCACTATTTCGTAGCATAGAATGGTTTGTTAGCTTTTAAACCGAAGCTAAACTTTCAAATTCAGAATCCAAGGCTATTTTATTATTCAGAATTTGAAAAAAGAAGTGTTGTGTGTGAAGTGTGGAAAAAATGCTTTCTAATAATGTAACAATAATAATTATTTCAATAATTGGATTACTTTACAAATCTTTGAGATATCGACTTACAATTCTTATCTTGTTTGATGAGTTTTTGTCCGGAAATTGATTTTTGCCAATGTTCGGAAAATTGAGGAAAAAATAAAAGTAGACTATTAAGCTTTTTCTACGTACATTACTTGGTAATTTCCTTTCGATAATTTACTGATCACGCGACTTTGTTTTTACGGCTTATCTTCGCTTTGGCCGAGCGGTAATTTTTTTCGATGTGATTCGTCAAGCTTATTTAAGTGACAGGGTTAAGATTTTTATTGTGCCAGTATGTTATCTTATAGATCAATTTAAAATGTGTTTTTAAAACATAAACAATATCTTGAAAGAGGGATCTAAATGAAAAACCTCTTGCAATTTTGATACAAAATGTATAAAAATATTTTTTATAAAAGAAATCTAAAAACCAAAATTACACACAATTAAATAACTTTAAAAAAATAAAAAATCGCATAACTTACTTTGGGCATAAACAATAGTTATTGAGGTCCTCTAACTCCTGAAAACCGTTGATCATTCTACCAAGAATCTACCTATATTCCTAAGCGCTTGATATTTTGAATAACTTTAAATAAATAAAATTATATGATTTGTACTATTATGTATTAAAATAAAATACGAACCGTGAACATTTTAATAAAAACCTCAAAAGATTTTTTAAGAGTACTTAATTATTAAATAAAAAAATATTCATGCTTTCAGCTTTACCTTAATGAAAGTTGTGAAGAAAACTCATTAGTAATATTACTTTTATGTGAAATTTTTCTCTACGCATAAAGAGAAGTGTCCTCGAATTAGTAGACTAAAGTGCCCAAGGCGTTTTGTAATATAAAAGAAATTAAAAAAAAGCTAATATTATTTTATCAAAACTTTCCATAGTAAATAAAATAATAATTAATTACTCTATTTTTGAAGAAATGAAAAAAAACATCAACCTTGAAGCCCTCTAGCGACGAAACTCAGCAACTTTAACTAGTTCTAAGCTAGTTTTAATAATCTTTATATCAACCAAGGAATCTATGATCTTCCTACATAAATTTTCCAATCTACACAATAGAACAATATTCATTATTTTAACACCATTAAAACAAAAAAACAATCTATTTTTAAATTGGAATTAAAATGTAAGATGTGAGCAAACACTTCAAAGAAATCAAGATGGAAAGTATAATGAAACAATCACAGTAATAGCCTCTTAAGTATGTTCAACATGTTTCAGAAATGCTTCTGGCGATTTGTTCTCATTTAAAATGTTAACATTATCCTCGTAACGACTCCCAGTCTTGAATACATTAAATAACCGACATACAAAATGTACATAATTTGAAAACGATTTTAAATATTCCCGGGAGGCTCCCCAAAGCATCGCAAATGTATCGCTACGAAGCGATTCGATAGCAGACATCAAAAATGTATGGAACCGACTATAACGTTCGATATCTCACACGTGACAAGCACATGACTTATCGAATATCATTGCCAGTTTCATAGATTTTCGTCGATTCTATCAGCAATATCGCCAATGGAAAGATACTTTGGTAACCCTCCTAAGCAAAATAAAAAAAAAACGATAAAAAATAGTTTACAGTCAAATCTGGATAAGCGAGCGGCATTCTATAGTCCCGACGAGCTACTTCCATTAGCAAAAACTCTGATTAGAGAGAAACCTCTATAATCGAGACAGATATCGCGGTCCTTTGGCCTCTCGACTGTATTTAATTTCGTAGCGGCGACAATAAACTAATTTAGCGGAAGAAGAGACAAATAGAATGGGAAATATCTTCTTTCTGTGCAAAAAAAAACAACAGGAACACATCGGATTAACTAGGTATTGGTAATAAATATTTTATAGCATTATCTTTTTTATGGCCGTGATATGATGACTCGTAACTTTGTACGGTTGCCTGAAGATTAGCGGAATAAGTCTGTCACAATTTTATGATTATGATTAATTTATTATATTTAGAAAACAAAAACAAAGTAAAATTTTTAATATACAAAAAGAAGATTTTAATTCCAAACATGTTGGATGATTTTAAATATGTTTAAAGTTGATGGTGTTACTGAAACTTTCTGGCAAATATTCGTGATATACCATTTTTAAATCATTAAAAAATAGCTGTTGTTCGCAATTTATACCGCGTGGAATTATAAAATATAGCCTATGTTATTCGAGGATAATGTAGCCTTCTAAATGTGATTTAGACCAAATCATTATTTAACACATGTTAATTAAAAAAAAATACAAACTACATTTTGATGTGCATCGATCATTAATCCATGTAATATAATTTAGGTTAAATATCGATATTAAGAGAAATTACTATATGAAAATAGAAATACAAAAAACATTCAAACTAAGCCAATAAACTGAATCCGAATTTTAAAAGTATTTTATCATACATAACTCTTAATATTGAACTAAAAATCCTAAACAAACATCAATTTCATACCATTGTACAACTGAGTGGATAAATCCGATACAAATGAAAACATTTTAAAACAATCCATTCATATAAACATTAAAATTTTATACGGACGTTATAAATTTAATTTATCATCTTTGTTTTCGAATAGGATCTGTTCTGAACCAATTTGTATTCCTAGAATTTACTCGACTTGTCTCTTGGGAAATTCTATACTGTTTGAAGCATTAGTACTCGAGCAAATGCTTTGACTCCTTCCAGGTAATGTATTGAAAACAACTGCAATGTTACATCTAACACTTGACTAAATGGAAGGTTTCTACCTAAATAATTGTAAATTATATTTCATCGCTTCATTTTTCAGATATAAATATTTACCATGTAGTCCCCTTATCCTGCAGGTGACTTTTGCACGCTTAAAAGACGCTCAATTGACTAAAGTTGATTGTTTGAAGTTTTACCCCCACTTCCTGCGAGTCGGGGACGGGGCGAGTAGCCATTCTGAGCTCATTCCTTT
>QDHC01006833.1:87998-139772 GCA_013186455.1 Papilio dardanus tibullus | reverse complement strand
AAAATTCTACATGGTAAATATTTATATCTGAAAAATGAAGCGATGAAATATAATATATGATCAAACGAACTTCTCAAGTGAAGTTCGATCATTATTATATGAATCGCTTCATTTGAAGATATAACTCATTACCCGCCCTCCCTCAGCAGTACTGTGCTAACCCTAAAATGGAAAGTTTTTTATTTCAACACTCTAAAAATAATGAGCTCAGAATGGCTACTCGCCCCGTCCCCGACTCGCAGGAAGTGGGGGTAAAACTTCAAACAATCAACTTTAGTCAATTGAGCGTCTTTTAAGCGTGCAAAAGTCACCTGCAGGATAAGGGGACTACATGGTAAATATTTATATCTTCAAATGAAGCGATTCATATAATAATGATCGAACTTCACTTGAGAAGTTCGTTTGATCATATATTATAAACGCATAGGAACACTAGAATATGAAGAATATTATCAAGAATTTAAAGTTTATGAAATTAGCTTTATTTTTATAACTTGAGCTTAAATAGTTAAGAAGAAATTGGAATTTCAAAGGAGTACTATTTACAATAGTTTTGACGTTTGTAAACAGTGAATATTGCCTTCTCTCTTACCCACTTCAAAACAAACAAAGAATGCTGTGTAAATGTTTTTCGAAAAATACGCGCTAGTCGTGGAGATGCGGAAAATGGAGCCCATCATGGGTCAAAACCTTTAACCTTTTTTTTAAATGTTTTTCGAAAGAAAAAAAATACCCTAATATTGCGTAACCACATTACTATCAAATTCGATTATTTACAGTCAAATCTACATAAGCGAGAAACCTCGAACCTATAAACGAGAGTCATTCTATGGTACCGACGAGCTACATCCATAATCGGGAAACTCGGATTAGAGAGAAACCTCTATAAGCGATACAAATATCGCGGTCCCTTTCACTCTCGCTTATCTAGGTTTGACTGTATAGCCTTTTTTAAGTAGACATTTCACAATACCTACGGAAGGAGATTAGGCTTTTAAGACCAAATACTTACAAGATATTTCCTTAATGCCTGGAAATGCCCGAGACTGTTGGTAATTAAATATTGAACAGTATTAAACCGATTAGAATGAGTGCTTGCTAAGCATTTTAGTATTCCAAGCTCTAATCAATAATTCTGTCTTATAGGGTGCCTACATTCCAAGCTATTGTAGCACCCTGTATTACGCTATATTGCTTGTTTTCTAATAAATCCTTTAACCTTATTTTTAGGAAATTTATCCTGCCATTTTATTTTTAAAAATTGATGGTATTTTTTGTAACAGAATAAATCTAGTTGCTAGACAAACATCTTGGATGGATTTATTTTTGTAATATAAAAAAAAGATGTTCAGATATTTGATGAACAAGTTACGTTTGATTTTGTTTGTTCCAGACGTGAACTGACACAATCTACGCGTAAAATAAATATTAGTATGCTTCTTTAGATAAAAAAACAGACAAACAGACGCGTTTAGATAGAAATATCTTCTTATTTTTTATATAAAAACGATGTCTTAAACGATAAGCATTAAAACTAAGTAATAGGTAAATTGATTCACAAAAAGTGTAGTTATACGCATTGTTAAACCAAACATCTTGAGAGAAAGTAACAATCAATACCAGTTTTTTTATATAATAATGTGACAACATGCTAGCGAAAAATGGATTCACTGAAACAACGAAGCGACCACTGCCCATAGACATCTGCAATTGCTGATGCCTTGCCTACCCTTAATCTACGGAGGAGGAGTACAGCAAGAGGATAATTCCTCTTCTTATACGTCCGCGCCATATCCACTTCTCCTTGCCAGTATTACACATCTAATCCTAAAATCTGATTTCGAATTTCTCTTTTCATTAGCAGCTTAGGTTAGTTTGTATAAACCAGTGGTTCCCAAACTTATTTTGTCTACTGCCCACTTTGAGAATAAATATTTTTTTAGCGCCCCCATTTTTTCACCTATTTAAAAACCACTATAACTTTAAATTTATTTAATTAATTAGCATTAAAACAGAGTATCTTTTTTTTTTCTTTCTGGGTCTCTTACCGCCCCCCTTGAGTCCTGCAGCGCCCACAAGGGGGCGTTATCGCCCACTTTGGGAAAGACTGGTATAAACCAATATCCTTTAATGCACCATTAACAAAGTTTTCACTAACATAGACGGCAGTTTAAGGCAACGGTATCATCGTCTGGTAGCGGGCGTTAGTTAAAATTGAACAATATTGTATTACGATGCGTCTGTTGCTGCTCAATAATTAAATAAAAGCTTGAAGAAAATGTAAATCTATGCTAATATTATAAAGAGAGAAACTTTGTATTTTAGAATTTTTGTATGTATTGAAATAACTCAAGAACTACTGGGCCGATTTCAAAAAATCTTTCACGATTAGAAAGCTACATTATCCCCGAGTAACATAGGCTATATTTATTGTAATTCCACGCGGACGAAGTCGCGAACAACAGCATAGCATTATAAAATGAGACACAATAGTCATCTTACTTCTTACTAATATTATAAATGCGAATGTTGGGATGGATGGATGCTTGTTCGAAGTTGATAGTGTTACTAAAACTTTCTGGAAATTATTCGTGTTATTAAAATGACTATAGTAATATTAAAAACTAGCTGTTGTTAGTGACTTCGTAAACATGGAATTAAAAATATATCCTATGTTACTCGGGGATAATGTAGCTTTCTAATGGTGAAAGAATTTTTGAAATCGGCCCAGTAGTTATTGAGTTGTTTCAATACATACAAAAATAAAAATTTCTTCCCTATCTAATATTAGTGTAGATTAATTATCTGGGGGTTACCCAAAGTACATGGACTACAAAGCGATTCGATATAGAACATCAAAAATGTATGGAACTAACAAAGCCGTTCGATATCACACGTGACAAGCACATGACTTATCGAATGTCATTGTTACTTTCATATATTTTGTCGATTCCACCAGCGATGTCGCCAATCGAAAGTTGCGGTAACCCCTTAAGCGTAATCTAATATATTCAACATCTAATCTAAGCAATAAATTGATTTACGTAACTAGCCAATTTATAGAATAAACTTGTTGAAATCTTTTGGACCATAAATGTTTGTACTGTAAATTGCCAAAGGCAAGGAATACTTGCACATACGTAAACTTAATATAAACTTTTCCTAAAGTAACTAAGAACATCCTGTAGCAATATTATGATTATAGAGTTATGTAATGCTTCTAATTTCTTGCTAATCAAAGTATGTTTGATTTAAATAAATTTTTGACTAAAATATAAATATCTCTACGACGGCGTATTACCTTACTGTCGATAAAAAACATTCCTTCAGTCTTTTCCAGGCTTGTGTATTTAATCAAAGCAGCTAATAGTTTCAAGTTACAGCGTGTCCCAATATTCAACGGTAAGCCAGTACCAGTATAGGGAAAATATTTAAAAAAAATGTTACTCTTTTTTGTTTTAAAGTTAAGTTACCCACTGCGTCTACAACTATAAACATATTCCTGAATTTTTATTTGATAAAGCGTACTTATGCCGAAGAAAAATCACCATTTATATCGCGAACTCGGTCTAATGAAGCTGTAAGGTTAGAGGAAATAGTAAATATTGTGTGAATATGTAGTTGCATTCACTTGACACAATTGTGGGTATACGTTGTCGAGTGACATCTCTGTAAACACGAGACATCGCACTATCAAGACCATACAGCTTGTTTTGTAAGCTGGATATGACTTAGTGTAAGTGCGTAAAATACAGGATGTTTTATTTATAATTTTACAACGACTTTACAATTTTACAAGTGTGAACTTGATAGCTAGATTTTCATACTTTTCTATGGATTTTGAGCTACCACATAGATTAAGATTATCGCTAATTTTATCAGTCTTTAATTTTAACTCTAAAGTCAGGATAGCATTTCAGTCAAGAATCAAGTATCCGAACAAATGATTTACTAATCTACTCAACTAATGTGTTGCTGTTGACACGTTTAGTTACTAAATTACTGGCTACTCGAGTAAAATACTATCTTGGTGCGAACAAGGCATATGAGGTAATAATATATATAGTAGGGACAAATAAACATGTCTTAATTGCGTACAGTATACAAAATATATTGTTACGACAGAAAATATGTATCATAACCTAAAAAAAAGCATAACTAAACTCACTGTTTTCAAGGCTATACAAAATAAATATTAAATGAACAAATCTACCCTTCTCATCTTTATTAGTTTTGTGAAAATAAATCATTTTCTCGCGCAAACCCACTATAACTTTATAAAAATGGGTATAAGGTTAATGTTATGATAAATAAAGGTAGGTTTTATAACAAGACAATAAAAACATAAATAGTTTAAAAAAGAGAAAAGATATTCTAGTATAGAGCTTTGTTGATAACTTCAAAATATTAATAAACTAGCTGTTGTGCGCGACTTTGTACGTGTGGTATTAAAAAATATAGACTATTACTCGGGGATAATGTAGCTTTCTAATGATGAAAGAATTTTTGAAATCGGCCCAGTAGTTCTTGAGTTATTTCAATACATACAAAAATACAAAGTATCTCTCTTTATAATATTAGTATAGATATAAATATAGATATAGGTTATAACTTTCTAAAATTATGTTACAAAAAAGAACATATATTTTTTAATGAACTCAATAATTACTTATTAACGTTTATTCCAGAAATATTGACTAAAGTGTAAAAGATTAACCATATAACACTTTAGATTAAGGACAAGCCTCTTTTTAAGCGATCGCCGTCGTCTAAGGACATTGACAAAAAGGAACATTTTTATTTCTTTTATACCATCTAGAATGTTTGGCTTAGACGTGCGTGTAACAATTTTTCTTGTTGTCTGGAATATTGCCAAAAATGTAGCAACTGTGGAAAAAGTAACATAACTACATGCCTATCTATACTAATATTATAAAGAGAGAAACTTTGTATTTTTGGATTTTTGGATTTTTGTATTTTTGGATTTTTGTTTGTATTGAAATAACTCAAAATCTACTGAACCGATTTCGATAATTCTTTCACTATTAGAAAGCTACGTTCTTTGTGTCTAACATAGGCTATAATTTATTTTTAGAAATGGTTAGGAAATAGGAATAAACAACGCATTTCTGGACCCTGTCGCAAAATTTCATTAAATTTTCCTTTTATTGGCTTACGCTGGCTAAACCGCTCGAGTTATATAAAAATGATGTACGAGACATTTGTAGATCTAAAAAAGTTCTACAAAAAAGTCAGCGATGACATATGTTTATCTTTTACGGTTTTCTCACAATAATCACTTTTTGTTTTTTGAAAATCAATTAAAATATGCACTTAATTTGCCGCGTTATTTTTTTGGTTTAAATATTAATCCTTATCCAAATAAGTGTGTCTGTTATCAGGGGAATTTAATGTAGATTAAAATCGTCCTTGACCTTATTTAAATCTGACGAATAGTTTAGAAGATATCGCGAACACAAGTAATAAGGGTAACCGAAAAATCATCTTACGAGCAATCTTACAAGCAAAAGCAAAGAAGAAATGCAAAATAATTAGGACATTCTGATATTTAATTTAGTTAATTGAGTACATATCAAGTAAATATAACATTTTTTTCAATCCGAAGTTGGGGTTTGAAAATGGTTAATTTCGAAGCATCCATTATTACTACATTGTCTGTAACTTTTGTTCTAGACGTGATTTTTTAATTCCGTAAAATATAACAAAATCTTTGGACCTTACATCAAATAGAAAAAAACGGTTAAAAATTTCGACAGTGTTCAGTTTTAAATACTAACAGTTTGTAGGTTGTGTAGGTTGATACCTACGTATTGGCGGCGACGTCTCGCTCCCCGGCGTCATTAACGCCATGATCGGGAGCGAGAGGTCCTGGGAAGCCGTAGCCTCCTTCTGCGAACACGTCATGTTGCAGAAGGAGGCGAAGGAACGAGAGCGCGAGGGGGACCCCTCAGCGCCCCCGCTCCGCCGAAAGAGAGTGTGTCGTAGACGGCGGCAATATGCTGCTGTCCCACCCACTCTAAACCCTTAATGAGGGAGCTGCTTGGCAGCTGACGCAGGCGGGGCTGTGGACGAAACCGACAGGTGCCCACGGTCCCGCCGTAATGCGTTTGAGGGCGGTCAGGTTTTAGTGGGTATTCTGGTCACCTTCTGTGGCCAGCGAGTCCCACACTCCCTACGCCATTGCACTGCCCGGCGTAGGGGTGCATAAACGCATTTCCTGACCATAAAAAAAAGGTTGATACCTACGCTACTTAGATGATGCAGTTCAGTGTTCAGATTCCTGTCATACGGCTGGACGTCCGATGGTAGAATGGTGATGGTGAATTATTTCATGTAATTCCTGCGCACACCCTCCAAAATGTAGCCGGTAGAACACCGAGAGACTGGCCACTTTACGCCACTTTACGCCAGTGCTTAATATTGACTAAATTTAGTTTTTGGCCCGCCTTTCCACTGAATCCAGGGGTGCGAGTTGGTATTTGGATGCACCTGTCCAGATGTGACAGCAGTATTCCACACACGGCCAGATACGTGCTTTGTACAGAATAAAACGCTGTCCCGGTGTTGCGGCGAGCACTGGCCAGTACAGGCCAACTCCTTGCTCGCTGCACGTCTTTTTTACTATTTTATTCTTTTACGTTTGTCTTTTGTTTTTTATGTAAAATTTTCGTTACACTTTTAATTGTCGTCAACGCAGTTTCATTTTAAACTTCTTTTCTAATTTTTAATCAAGTTATACATATCAAGCTATCGAAGTAAACAAAATGGTCCTTCGACCCTCTTAAATTACCAGCATGTTCATCGCGTTCATAAATGGTGCGGTCCTCGGCATTGGTGTCGGCATTGAACGTCTGCGAGGCCCGTGTCCAGCAGTTCCAGTGGAAGTGGCCTCGGCATGCCAGTTTCCCGGCAATCGTGTTGAAGCTTCCTTCAACCCCGGGGAGTCTGTTGCGGCGAGCACTGGCCAGTACAGGCCAACTCCTTGCTCGCTGCACGTCTTGATTACTTTTTAATTCTTTTACGTTTGTCTTTTGTTTTTTATGTAAAATTTTCATTACACTTTTAATTGTCGATGATGCAGTTTTCATTTTAAACTTTTCTTCTTATTTTTAACAAAATAAACCTATACATAACAAGCTATCGAAGTAAACACCCGGTGTGAAGTCCAGCCGCACCTTGGTAAGGACTCCGAGCTTCCTAGCAGCCTTTGCCTTAGACTCAATGAGCTATCCGAAGATAAGATTCATGGTTAATATTAAACACCACGCGGACGAAGTCGCGGGCAACTGCTAGTTCTATTATATTCTTAATTCAATT
Organism: Papilio dardanus tibullus; assembly: GCA_013186455.1. Taxonomy (NCBI): domain Eukaryota; kingdom Metazoa; phylum Arthropoda; class Insecta; order Lepidoptera; family Papilionidae; genus Papilio; species Papilio dardanus. The sequence continues at coordinate 132,434 of QDHC01006833.1, read as the reverse complement.
GACATATTGGTCAATGTTTATACTGTTTGTTTTTTTATAGGAGAAGGGGGCAAACGAGCGGCGGATCAACTAAATTAATTGGTCCGACGCCCACGGACATCTGCAATGCCAGAGGAACCAGAAATGTGTTGTCGGCCTTTGAGGGAGGAGTACGCTCTTTTCTTGAAGGCCCCTAAGTCGTAAACGTTTGGAAATACCGCTGAGGACAGAGTGTTCCACAACGCGGCTGTTCAAAAAAAATGCGCGAAAACCTCGTCGTTGTGGAATGCCAACCATCGAGGTGGTGACGATGGAATTGGCTCTGGTTTTGTTGTTTGATAAAATACTAGCGGTTGTAAGCGACTCCATGCTCGTGGAATTTTAAAATATAGCCTACTTATGTTACTCGGGGATGATGTATCTTTCTAATGGCCAAAGAATTTTAGAAATCGGTTCAGTATTTCTCGAGTTATTTCAACACATACAAAATACAAAGTTTCTCTCTTTATAATATTAGTATAGATTGTAGTTATTAAAGATATTTTTGGTTTATCCAAAAATATTTATAAACAATTTGCCGTGGTGTACACGTTCCCAATTGATCTGCTTAAAATTCTGAGTACTTATGTGCTGAAATATGTTAACTCACTGGCCTAGGCCGGTAATGTAAATCTATATCTATACTAATATTATAAAGAAAGAAACTTTGTATTTTACTAGTATTGAAATAACTCAAAAATTATTTCACTATTAGAAAGCTATATCATCCCCGAGTAACATAGGCTATATTATTTAATTTCACACGGACGAAGTCGCGCACAATAGCTAGTCGGGTATAACTTTCTAATCTATTAAATACTTTCATTTTACTTTTACTTAAAAGTAACTAAAATAGAACCTTTTTTTCAAATCTCCGAGAGCATCGTTGACCACTTTCTTAATGGGCATTGAGTGAGTGTAAAGTTTCAGTTAAGTGCGCTCCACGCTCTATAATGTAATTGAAGTTTGCTCTACAGAGATTCGATACGCTTTTAAATCGACCTGTGTATAGAACTTTACAATTTACATTATTTGTCAATTTTTGATACGCTGATGGTGTTGGGATTTCATCCGGATAAAAACTCAAAATGTATAAATACTCATAATTTCTATCTTTCCGGCGTGATTTTTACCAAAAACGTGGATAAAAACTATCTGTCATTTCATAAATTTAATTTAACATAAACATGTTTTTTTATGAATAAGCGAGATTGTAATAAAAGAATAACAAAAATAAAATTATATCTAACATGCTTTGTTAATTAATTTAATGATGAAAACAACTTTTGAATGCTAAATTATTAGGTACTTCCGCGTATATATAGGTCTACCAGGATCTGATGGCAAAAAGGGAAAAAAGAATTCACCCTAGAAATACTGGGGAAATTACAGTAAAACGTTTCGATACTTTGTTTTCCTAATCATATAGGTTTTTATCCGTTTCGGATAAAAACTCGAGTTGTCTGCCCATCAATATACGCTGGTAGGCCTATACGAATTGACTATTTAGACAATTCCTAATTATAAAATAAAGCGTGTAAAGCAATAATCTTGCTAAATTGCGTGCACGTTGTATTACATAACTTAATCTATATATATAAAAGAGTAGAGGGGTTTCTTAAAATCAGCGCACAGCCAAAACTACTAGGTCTAGAGACTTGAAATTTTGTACAGAGGTTACTGTTACTACGTAGATGAGCACTAAGAAAGGATTTTGAGAAATTCCACCCCTAAGGGTCCGAAATGGGGGTCCAAAGTTTGTATGGAGAAAAATGATTCTTTTGTTAGAATTGCATGAAAATTAGAATAAGTGCTCTTTAGCATGAACAAATAAGTTTCTCATTCAAGATTTTTACAATTTTTTACTTTGGTGGGCAAAAAAGGGGGGTCAAAGTACGAATTTTAAAAAAAATCTCGCAGCGTAGGTACGAATCCTAGAGACCTGAAATTTTTCGTAGGAGTTTTTGTTACTACGTAGTTTTGCACTGAGAAAAGATTTTCCGAAATTAAGCCCCTAAGGGTCCGAAACGGGGGTCCAAAGTTTGTATGGAGCAACGTGATTCCTTTGTCAGAATTGCATGAAAATTGGAAAGAGTGCTATTCAGCATAAGTAAATAACTTTGCCATTCAAGGATTTTATAAATTTCTTCTTTGGGGGGGAAAAAGGGGGGTCATATTTCAAATCTACAGATATTTTTCACACCTTACATCAGAATTGCATGAAAATTGGAATGAGAGCTCTTCGGCATTAATAAATAACTTTGCCATTCAAGATTTTTATTTTTTTTTACCTTGGGGGGCAAAAAAGAGGGGTCATAGTTCGAATCTAAAAAATTTTTTCACAGTGTAGGTATGAGTCTTAGAAACTTGATATTTTGTTCATGGGTTTCTATTACTACTTCAAACTTATTTTATAAAGGTTAAAATAAGATGAAAAGATTTGTTTCCAACTTCTAAACTTCAAGCGGACGAAGTCGCTGGCGACCGCTAGTAACTAATATAATTAGCTGTTGGTCGTCACTTCGTCCTCGCGGAGTTAAAAAAGTATCGCCTATGTTACTCGGACATAATGTTGCTTTGGAATAATGAAAGAATTTTTGAAATTTGCTAAGGAGTTAGGTAATTTTTTTATATCGAAACATACAAAAATGCAAACCATTCTTCTTTATAATATTAGTATAGATTTTAAAAGCAATAATAAAAAGTTTTATAACGATGCATGAAAATAAGTTGAAGCGAACTCATTAGTAAAAGTGTTTTGAAATTATCAAGATAAACTCGTGGTATAAAATCGTCTCCGACTTTATCCAAGTTGCCGGGAGCATTTTGTGATACCAATTAAAAACTTGCCATATATAAAAGTTTTAATTAGCTCGAAAATTAGTATCATCTACGTTAAATTAACGTGAAAAATATTTACAAAAATATTTATTAGTTATATTTATCTATTAAAATTCAAAATATAAAAAAAGAAGGCGTCGGTGGCTCAGTGGTTTAGCTCTTGACTTGCAATCTGCAGGTCCCGAGTTCGAATCCCGCCATGTACCAATGTGTTTTTCGATTTTCGAATTTCATATGTACATATTTAACCGACGCTCTTACGGTGAAGGAAAACATCGTGATGCAACCTGCACATATCGGCGAAGAAATTCAAAGATATGTGTGAAGTCGACCAACCCGCACTTGGCCAGCGTGGTTGACCATGGCCTAGTCACCCCTTAGGGGGTTGGCTCCGCGCCCCTCGGTGGGGACGTATAGTGAGCTGGTGATTATGATGATGATTAAAATTATTTTCAGATTTTCTTTATAGAGAATTTAATCAACACTTATTTTATAGTTGGCCCGACCACAGCTAATAGTTTATGTGCACTCTTTTTGTAAAACACGTTTTGTAATGTTTCTTTGAGTACGACATGCGAGAAAATCGAAGTCCTACGATGTTGATAAAACAGGTTTTGACTGCATAAAGATAGTTCGCCTCAAAAGAACTTAATTTAAACCTAATGAAAACGTATGAACGTAGAACCTAAAGAGTGTGTAGGGATCAATTGGAGGTCCGTGGCTTGTGCCTAACCCTTTGCGTTATTGGCTTGAGTTATGTCCATATTTAAATTAATTTGGCCTTAATTTGGATTGTACATAAGATTTGATAATAACATTTAGGATAAAGGCAACTCGATTAAAGTGTTATCCTTTGTACCAAAGTCCATAAATTATTACCATTACCAAATTAATGGTTTATGTTCTAAAACAATTGAACTACAACAAAAGGCCTTGAGGCGCTTCGTTTATTTTCAAAATATCAAAGATGTTATTGTTTTCTTTGAAGTTAGGAAATACAATAAACTTCGTAACTATATTAGGATCATGGTTTTGATATAACTTTATAACAAAACATTGTCGATAAACATCGTTAGTTGTCTGACGTATAGCCGTAAGTGATACTAAATTATGGTGCCTCATCTCTTTGAATTATCTGAACAGAAACAAATGATAGCAGCGCCTATTTCACAGGACTACACATTATTGTTTGACTATATTATGTTTAGAACTCTCGCGTGGTTTAACAGTGGTAGAGCCAGCTTTAAAATCTTAGCACGAATTTACGGATTTGCCCGGCGAAATACCACGACCATACAGAAGACAGGCGGGAAATGGAAGAAATTCCGTGCTTTGTATGACGAGTGTGGTGCCGGAGGCCTAATTATAGTGCACTTTCCCATCCTATCCCATTCTTGTAAGGAAAAGATGAGAAGAGGAAGTGGACTTAGCGGGAAGAGTGTGCATAGGGAGAGGAATTATCCTCTTGCTGTGCGTTTCCTCCTCGATATATTAAGGGTAGGCAACGAATTTTCAATTGCAAGCTTCGGTTTTATTGCGAATCCTGGTGACTGTTTGGTCTTTTGTTACTTTATAATAAACTAGTGACCCGCCCCGGCTACGCACGAGTGCAATGCTCATATTAAATACACTACAGAAAAACTGTGAACGTTGTATATGACATAATAATAATAATTGCACCCGTGCGAAGCCGGGGCGGGTCGCTAGTTATACATGTAAACCTTTCGTATGAATCACTCTATCTATTAAAAAAAACTGCATCGAAATCCGTTGCGTAGTTTTAAAGATTCAAGCATATATAGGGACAAACATAAAAAGCGTTATTGTTTTATATAATAGTATAGAAAGGTCTCACTTATATAATCAGGTAAGATAATTATTATTCTTGCTAAATACAAAGTACTTTATGACAACTATCATTCCTCATTCACACAAGTTTTATCTTGCACGGTATATTCAAGCTAAAGTTTCATGAGCTTTGAAGCACTGTTTAAAGTTTGGATTCAAAGAACAAAGTGCGACGCGTTTTGTCTTTAAAGTTTGTCTTCAAACGTTGTATATGTTACTTTTAGAGTTATTCGACTTAGTTAACAAATTCATTTAAACAGGTCCTGGAAAAAACTATATTTGAAACATTGCTAGTATTTATTGAATTAGAAAATATGGATTGAAAAAATTATAGATGATTGAAAATATAGTTAAATGATTTTGCATGAAAAAAATATTATGTAACTACCTATGTAGGCACTGGTTGGATTTTTATCTGATTTTTATCATAAACTATCTGACCCAAAACCCAAAGTTCATGCGCTACAAAGAGATTTGATAGCAAACATCAAATATGTAAGGACCTGACAATGACGTTCGATATCTCACACGTGAGAAGCACATGACTTACGATAGTTATTGTCAGTTTTATATATTTTTGTCGATTCCATCAGCGATATCGCCAATCGAAAGATACTTTTGGTAACCCCCTGTTTATCATAAGCAACTTAATCGTCGTTAAATTACATTGATAATCAAATAAAAGAGTAAAATTTAAACCCAAAGCCATAGAATATACGAAAGTCCACATCACGCTTTGTACACAGAATCAGTGGAGCATCGAGCATACAAAGCGTTTGTTCATGCATGAACTTGGGCCATAGTTTGACATTTTGCACCAGGAAATTGTATTGGCCCTGCTGGTGTCATAGCTATGACGTCACCACACACGGGACGTGACGACATCTATATACGAGTATTACTCTTCAAAGAGTTCGAACCTTAAGTATATGTGTACTCTGTATTTAGTTTTTTTATATAAAAGAATATTACCCGAGTATCTTTTACCCAAGATAAACATCCTACATGGTGGTGGCGCCGGGTAAAAGATACCGGGTTAGGTAATAACTATAAGAGTATACAAATGAGGTAATCCCTACTGTACTTCAGTAAACATTTTCTTAGGGTCTTCTTGATTCCAACTTGATTAGTCTATGTAGTTACTGTTGACTGTACTTGTATCGGATTTTAATACTAATGATATTGTCATGAAAGCTTCTCAAAATTATTTTTTATATAATTTACCACATCTCTAGTTTTTTATAATATTTTGTAATTTGTCACGTAATAGCGCAATAAGGCAAAGTATGTTCCCCTAATTAGAATTTTCCCCGAGGGTTTTACAAAGAATGTTAATATAAATAAAGTTTCAGGGATAGAGAGATATTGTAAGTCAAAAATGCCGGCAATTTTTATTGCACTTGTATTTTTTTTATTGTACTCCCCATTCGTTACGATTGCAAAGTAAAAAAAAACAACGCGTTGACAGTATCTTCGTTAAAAAATCTGCAACAATCAAGATTTGAACCAAACCTTTAGCAACGTGACAGATGCACTAGTTCAAACGTTTTAGTACTATTTTACTCTGTGAAATATTAACAGAATATTCCTCAAAAATAGTGTTAACCACTTTGTTACCCGCTGTTTACCTACTACTCTAGTCTCTAACCTACGGCTTCATGAGACCGAGTTCGCGAAAAACAGAGATTTTGCTACGGCGTAAATCCATTTTTATCGCGAACTCCGTCTGATGAAGCCGTTGAATAAGTGACTTATGCAATACTATCTCGTAGAGGTTCGTAGACATACGCTACGCCGATTTATAATACTAATTTATCTTATAAAACCTTGTATAGCTAAAGTCTGTGTCTTGATCTATACTAATATTATAAAGAGAGAAACTTTGTATTTTTGTATGTATTGAAATAAATCAAGAACTACTAGGCCGGTTTCAAAAATTTTTTCACCATTGGAAAGCTACATTATCGCCGAGTAATATTTTAAATCCGCGTCGACGAAGTCGCGAACAACAGAACAAATTTGAAATAATCATGAAAACTACAGAACTTTACAATGTCTTTTTACTTATACAAAATTAAATCAGTATTGTTCTAAAGATAATATTCAGCACGTAAAGGAAATTTCCGTGGAAATCTCGGCCTCATTGAACTGATCTTGACGGATCACTTCGTGAGACGATGAGCGCCCGTTCAAGTGCTAACATTGGAGACGGTAATCCGAGCATTTAATAAGATTTGAAAAAAAATATGTGTGAAAATATAACACGAGTTTGCTCTTTAATTTAATACTGCCAACATGTCGTGCTTGTTACTGCGATACTTTTAGTTGTTTTTTGATTTCTAAGGGAGCACCTTAGCGTAGATTTATTATGATTAAAGAACCGCTAATGTAACTCATGACATATAGCAGATAGATTTATTTAGAACTAGCTGTTTTGCGCGATTTCGTCTGCGTGGAATTAAATAATATAATCTATGTTACTCAGGGATAATGTAACTTTGTAATGGTAAAAGAATTTTTGAAATTGGCTTAGTAGTTATTGAGTTATTTTAATAAATACAAAAATACAAAGTTTCTTTATAATATTAAGTATAGATATAGATAATCGAAAAAACAGTATTTTGGTAATTATATTATTATAATAAACGTAACTCTTAATAAAAGTCTTGCCGTTAAACTTGAGGTGACACTATAAGTGCGAATTTGAATTGACAAAGTTTGTATAACTTTTTATGCGTAAAATTTTTACTTATAAAGTCAGTCCAATCAATTTAACTTCATATTTAGCAAGATTTATTTGTCTGTGTTAGTTCAACAACTAATATTGTTTCAATTCTCTTCACTAAATAAATAAACAGGAATAATGTTTCCCTTGGTACTCAGTATGACGAATGAGTGCCAAGGGGATAGTTTACTCTTGTCCATTCAAGTTATAAATCTTAAGAAAAATATTATTGTTATAGAACATTTATTTATATGTTAAAAAAAAAATAAATAATATAATTAACTATGTCTTGCCTGCGACTTCGTACCTGTGAAATTAAAAAGAATCTCCCCAAGTCCAAAATCAGTTTAGACTTCATATCTTGCACGCACCTGGATAGTATTTTAGTCGAATAGCAAGTAATTTAGTAACTAAACGTGTCCGAACAGGAACATTTTAGTAGAGTAGTAAATCCTTTGTCTTTGTCCAGATACTTGTCACTTGTTACTCAACTAAAATACTACACTGGAGCGAACCAGGCTTTACGGAGTTACCCTGCTAATAAAAATTCGACAACATGTGCATTAATATTAGTAAAATACCCTATTTTATGTTAGAATTGGATAGAGTTTTTTTTCTTTATTTTGTTTTTAAATCCAAGTTAGTTATTCACTGAGAAGCATTTTATTCACCCCATGCGTACGCTCTCGGTCAGAGGTTTTGTGTGACTTTAGATTTATCCCAAAACTTTATTGTAAAGGTCCGAAGTGAAACCATGTTCCGAATAATTTTAAGAGTTAACCAAGTTTCTTGATATGTGTAGTTATTTGGTCTACTATAACTTTAATAAATAGTTGCTATGCGTTAAAAATAAGAATGTGGGAATATAAAACGTTTGACGTACCTGAAAACAATATTGCTCAAATCTGTTAACTTAAAGTTTAATGATTTTAAATTAAAAAATATTATATTAATAATTTAAAAATGTACATATTTACCCGACCCTCTTACTGTGAAGGAAAACATCGTGATGCAACCTGCACATATCGGCGAAGAAATTCAATATCAGACAGTCACGCAAAATACGCGCTAGTCGTGTAGTTGCGGAAAATTGAGCTCATCATGGGTCGAACTACATCTACATTTTAATCAATTTCAAAGTGTCTCTTTTACTGACATAGGTACCTTAGTTATGACGTCACAATCCGGCGTTTGTTCACATTATTTGAAACGCATTATAAGATTAAAACGTTACTATATCATTAGAAACTTGAAATTAAATCGTATATATGTAGCTCTTTAATGCTTCAATGCAATCACATATTTACTATTTGATTAAGATGCCGTAAGCATATAATCCTATTCACGTGGGAATTCAATGCTGCTAAGTCCGTTGCCTTAATTACCGCTTACCGTATTATGTATTATTACTCATATATACTGTGTTTAAGTACATCTATACTAATATTATAAAGAGGAAAACTTTGTATCTTTATTATGTATTGAAATAACTCAAGAACTACAGGGCCGATTTCAAAATTTTTTTCACCATTAGAAAGCTACATTATCCCCCAGTAACATAGGCTATATTTTTTAATTCTATGCATACCAAGTAGCGCACAACAGTTAGTATTACAAAAAGTAAAAATACTTAAATTAATCAAATCCACCGAATGTATTTGAGGCTTGTTTTAATATGATAAAAATGGTAATTTCTCAATCTTATCTTTTTATTTCGGAATTCATGCTTTCTTATATCTTTATCTTCTTTTGTTTACTATCAACCCGACCAAACTCCACTCGCATGGATTAAAATCAAATATGACCGATGTTATAAAGTAATACATCAATTCTTAACCATCTAGGTTCCCAGACAAATCGGCGCCGTCTTGTGTCAAATCAAAACGATTCTTTCTAAGACTTAAAGTTTGGATAACGTAATAGCGAAATAAAATTTCGTTGAAAACACTTAAAGAGCACTTATCTTGTTTGAAAAAGTAAACGTTTTGTTTATACTTTGCCCTCAATTCTTATCGCCTTTTATTCAAGAAGTTAGGGTAAAGTTAGAAATTCAAAGCGATGTTAAGAGAAGATCTTCTAGGTCAATATTGTTAAATAATTTGGCAATTGGATTCGTAGAGTATAAATTGCCAATTAATATTTTCACAAAGCCTGTTAAATCTGTATTTATTGCCGCAACATCCCTTCATTTTTAATAGGAAAAGGAAACAAAAGGCCAGCTAATCGAAAGTTATTTGATGACGCCCATGGATAACCGCAACGCCAGAGCAACAGATGTGTTGCTGGCTCTTAATGGAGGAGTACGCTCTTTATTGAAGGGACGTAAACACTTTTCAATTTTTACAAAAGAATAGATGTAAAAAAATTATTAGTGTTAAATTTTTCTGCAGTGTACTTTTATACATTTTGTGGACAAATTATCACAATGTTGGTTATCGAAAATGTCTCATCAACGATAATATTACACGCAAGTAGTTCAGGTCAAGGATTTAACGCTCTGTAACGTATGACGATTATCGACACCGCTACTGTAGTGTAACCATCGACCCAACGGACTTTTGAACAGATTCAAGTGGATTATATCTATTAGTAGCTGCTGTACGCGACTTCCTCTGTGTGGAATTGAATAATATAGGCCATGTTATTTTGTCGCGGACGTTAAACAGTGCCCGCGACCCCGCCATAATACGTGTGAGGGCCGTCAGGTTTTAGTGGGTATTACGGTCACCTTCTGTGGCCGGCGAGTCCCACACTCTCTACGCCATTGCACGCCCGGCGTAGAGGTGCATAAATGCATTTCCTGACGTTTTAAAAAAAAAAGGCCATGTTATTTGGGGATAATGTAGCTTTCTAATGGTGAAAGAAATTTTGAAATCGGCCCCGTAGTTCTTGAGTATATCTTTTAATTAATTCGACAGGGAAAATCAGTTGATCCGAATTATATCTGAATGAATTACAATCGAACCAGGATAAGCGATTGTCCAAGGGACCGTGATATTTGTCTCGCTTATGAAAATTGTCCCTCAAGATCATACCGTAACTCGATTTTAGTGAGAACTGTCACTTAGCCAAGTTCGACTGTAAACGTAACCAAGACTTTTAAAAATAAATACGTAAATGTACAAATGAAATCCCTTCCTTGCTTCAAAAGAGCCTTTATTACAGCTTATAAATTAAACACAATACTCGTAAGAAACAAAAAATATTTAGACATGTTATTAAGCGTAATTAAATTTCAACGTCTGGTTCATACGAAACATACACCGCTAACACGCGACGAAGTAATATAATTCTGTCCTTTCATAACAGAACAAAGGATAATAAAATGAGCTGTACTCGTAGGTATCAAGAGATAATGAATTCTGCTTTCGAAATTCAACATTATAACGGATCTCATTAGTTATTAAAACAATGTGTATTTCAAAAATATCAGTATGTGAATTATATTACTAGCGACCCGCCCCGTCTTCTCACGGGTGCAAATCGGTATAATGCTGATAATCAATACTGCAGCGCTAAAAATGTGTTAATTTACGACATCATGTTAAAAACCTCGAAATTACCAGTGTTACTCTACTATATTGTGAATGTATTATACATGAAAACCTTCCTTATGAATCACTCTATCTATTAAAAAAACCGCATCAAAATCCGTTGCGTAGTTTTAAAGATTCAAGCATATATAGGGATAAGGATAAGGATTTAAGGATGTTTTCATAATCAACTTCATTGTAAAGCTAGCTACAGACGCTCAGTTATAACTGTACAGTTCGAATGCATAGTTAAAACTGAGGTGTGGAGGTAAAACTGAGAACTGTACAGTTCGACTGTGCAATTCAAATTGACGTGTGTACGTCAGTTAAAACTAAACGTCTGTAGCCGGCTTAAGTATTCAAAGTAGATGAGTTGTGTCTGCTTAAGCCACCTCCGTTTTAAAAATGAACAAATGATTAAACATTGCGAAGATTTTGTATCGAATAACGAAGACATTTTTTATCTACGACCACGATTTGATACAGATGCTATCAACCCTTTGAAATTAACACATTATGTGCGCCCCACTCGGAATCGAGCGGGGCGGGGCTAAAGTAGCGGCGCCGTCTACTCGGAACCGAGCGTTCCGTTTTCAACATCCATATTTACTTAATCAAAATTTACCTAAAAAAGTTTTGGCTCCCAGCATTTCTTTTTCATTTATTTTTTAAGCAGTAAATGTGTTAAGATGTATATTGTCTCTGTTTAATACAAGACGAATGAAATAGATATATTTTAATACAAATGTTACGATAGTATCCCAGTAACGTACCATTAAATAGGAATTGTCATTTGGGAACTTGATCACACGTCCCGCCCATGCATTGTTCAGAAACGTCCCCGAAGACCGTTTAAGCTAAATTAGACTTGTTAACAAGAATTATAGCATGTATATGGTATTGCAGGCATCTCTAAATCTCCACTGGACAGTTCTAAAGTACATTTAGTGAACTGATGTTAAATTTAAATGTTTTAACAAGGATTTACATGTTTTAAATACGTTTACAGTTAAACCTGGACGAGCGAGAGTGCAAGCGACCGCGATATTAGTCTCGCTTATAGAGGTTTCTCTCTAATCCAAGTTTCTCCCTTATGGAGGTAGCCCGTCGGGACCAGAGAATGACTCTGGCTTATAAAAGAGAATATTTCTCGCTTTCAAGTTTGACTGTATTAAGTTATAAAATATTTAATTTTGTTAATGTAGTCCGGATTTGCGAAGAACTTTAGATTTCTAACAATCAACGAGTAACAGACATTTTAATTTGGTCTATTTCTAATGGTTTTTAACCCTTATATGCACAATGTTGTTTTTAAACAACATAGTAAACAGTAATACAGACATTTCCTAGACAGTAATACATATCTATTACACAAATATATTTTTTTAAACATAAAACAAAAATCATGCATTTAAGGGTTAACCTGCTTTTCAAGCTTTTTAGCAATTATATTTATTAAAAATCACTTGATTTATTTAAAAAAAATAACAGACTTTTTAATTACCTTCTGCATGATTTTGTTTTATTTAATTTTGATTGAAATAAAGATATTTCACTAATAATTTTTTGTATAAAGAAAATGTCTCATTCAAAAATGAAACACGTTTCATTTAAAATTAACGTGAGAAAGCAAAAATGAATCCTTATTTGATACAGACAAGTGAAAAGTTTCACTCTAATGAGACTGGTTCAGACGACAAAAATTAATTATAAGAGGACATGAATCGAAAAAAAAAGTTTGTTGCTCTACCATGAGTTTTCAAAAACATATTAGCAAAATTATTTGACGTAGAGGGCTTATTTCATGGAGATAGGTGGAATATATATTAATATTATAAAGAGGAAAACTTTGTATTTTGTATGTTTTGAAATAACTCAAGAATTACTGGGCCAATTTCAATTCTTTCACCATTAGAAAGCTACAGTATCCCCGAGTAACTTAGGCTATATTTCTTACATCCATGCGGACGAAGTCGCGAACAATAGCTGCAACTTAATAATAACTTTATTTAAAATACCCTAAACCGAAGTCCGTTACCTCTGTCTACTCTCTTACAAGCTAGAGATGTGATATTATTGGTAGTAAAGGTCAATCGTAATCAAAGAGCCATACGATTGTTTGCATTACAAACGCTATAAATATTTTCCCGTCAGTGTCAGTGGACTGCATCGAACAATGCTGATAGCGCATTTTACCAGCTTTATGAAAAATGCTTTAAAATACCAATACATATTTTATTTTAATAAATAAATAACTCAATTTTAAAAACTAATAAAGTATTCGACTAGTAAATTATGAAATGGTGTAGACTCCTTTGCATTCTATTTTTTATTCCCAGTTTTATAAATTCTATTAAATATAAAGTCAAAAGTCTTATACAATTTGTTGGTTTTTAATAAATAGAGCTGAAATTCTCATGGTCCTTCGATGTAAGTACTTAATACTGATTTCGTGTAATCAAACTTTAGTTACAATTACACTTATGTGTAAGAAAGAATGACTCTTAAGCGAAGTTATTCGATTAAGCCTGTATCCCGTCTGACCCTTATCAAGTAGTTTTATTTCGACAAACTTACAGATACACATAGTAAGAAAACATATTAAGGATCATCGACGTCTAATACAAACTAACTTGTTCTTATGAGTGTAGTGTATTTGCTATGGTCTAGTTGTCTCTGTATGTCTCAACCATTACTACACCACGTATAATCTTACCGAACACGCGCACCGCCCCTTGCCGTGCCTGACGTCTGTCACGACTGTCAACATAGCGTGAGGCTCGACACACCCAGAGACAACCACAGCGTAGCCTATACACTACAATGAGCATTTTGTAGTAGGTACTTCTATATTAAAGGACAGCTTGGGCCTGCACGAAGTCAACAACGAAAAAAAACTTTCCTGTTAGTTTGCTAAAAAGCGTAGCCAAAAAGCCTGTCGCAAAATTTAATAATCATTTTTTTCTTCCTTCATTTCATATTCCGTATTCGCAATTATTGTTTGCTTTTATTTTTTTCTGGGAAAATCCTTTCACCGTAAAATGGAACTGTTGATTTCTTAATGCTATCTCCGGTCGCCGTCCCAACTAGATTGTTATAATTACGTTTGGTTCGCTGCCTCCGGGGGAATTACGAGAAATTTATTGTTAAAAATAATATCACTTTTTTGTACAAAAAATCTTCTTTAATGTTAAGTTAATATTAACTTTAGTTAGGTACAATTAGATTGTCCCGGTGGGCTTCTTTAGGGTTCCAGGAACTCTTTTCAATCGCACTCAAAGATGGCCAGCGAAGGGTTTTAGTGAGTCAAATCTTACATCTTTCCCTCAAAGTCCCAGGTAGCTCCCCCCTCGATACTGGGTAAAGGGGGTGGGAAGATTATTAACCTACCAAAAATAGGCTAAGATTTTTAATTAAAACATAGTTATTGTGTACTCGATTACAACTGGACAGAAACTAAACTAACCGACCATAAATCTTTCAGCTTTATTTCCCAGGAATACATTTAATGGATTGAAAAGGTTCCTCTCTTGAGACGCTTAAATGTTAACATTATGTACTGAAATTCTCTAAAACTTTGCTTGTTAGGATCCGGTTCTTTTAGTAACATAATTATGAATTAAATTGTTTGTTACTCAGTTTTAAACATTTTATAATAATTTTAAGTAGCCTATCTTACTTGGTAGTAATGTAGAACTTTATTGATAACATTTTATATTAGGTTTCTAGTACAAATTCCTAAAAATATTACTATCTATGGAAATAGCTGGTTTTAGTGCTTATCAGTTTGGGTGCGCCCTGAGCCTAAGAGGACCTGTAAACCTCGTAGTAGAAAATTGATTAAATTTTAGAAAGAAACGTTATAAATAAAGGCTATATACATTTTAGACAATTTACACGCTACAGACATTTCCATGGAACTGTTTTTAATGCTATAAAAGTAGAAATTGTCTCACGAAATTATTTTGGCAGAGCAACAGAAGTGTCAACTGTGGAAGTAAAAGCCAAGTGGATGCTTTTTGCCAATTGAGCGGAGCGCGAATGTGAGCAATTTATCAAACTGTTTGATCTTACAGCGAGTTCCCACTGCGCGAAACATCGACGTAAAACATACTGCTATCTCAGTTTAGTTATAGGATAAGGAAAGGGATGAGGATATATCTTTTATGATTGTCTGCAATGGAAACTGGCGACTCAACGCGCTTTGTTATACCAGTTATTCATAACTGTGTTGAATTCTCAGTGTCACAAAAACAAAATATTCTCTCAGCCGTTTTATTCTCAGTATAAATCACAGGTAGGGGAATGTTATCACTCAAGTATTATAATCATACGGATTTAGGTATTTTGTTGAATGAAATAATTTAAGACAATAAGTCACATTTTGATCATCATTATCATCATCATATCCACAACCTCATCCTACTCCCGTAGGGTCAGGCACCAGGACTTTGTCCTCCACGTTAATCTGTCCTTAACCATCTCCACATTCATACTTAAAGCTCTCCCTGGCACAGTCTTATATATTGTAAAAAATAAGATGTAAACAAATACACCAATTATCCACCATTTGAATTGGCACATCGCGTCGGGAGAAAGGGATCTTAGGCAGTGTAGTATAAGAAAAAAAAAAATAGTCAACGCCAGTTTAAGTCAACAAATTGTAGTAACTATAATATAACTTCTAGACTTTTACATAGAACGATTTTTAAAACAGGTTTAAAACTTGTATTAAATGCAAATATTTCATACGTTTTATATTTTCACTCGCCGCAGCGTTTCAATAGCAATTGAATGCTAACTTTTAACAGCATATTTCTGAAGCTATCAAAAATGTTATATTTACTTTTCAACGAACTGCGAAATGGATTTGAATGATATTCAACATGTTTCGATATCACTCGAAAGGCAGTTGATACACGGTCAAGTAGTTTAGATTCAATACTTCTAGTTCCCATTTAAAATAGTTTAAAAATGTGGAATTATCCTCTTGCTGAGCGTCTCCTCCTCCGAAGATTAAGGGTAGGCAACGCATCTGTAATTGCAGATGTATATGGGCAACGGCCGTTTCGCTATTTCAGCTGGATTGCCACTTTATAATATAAAAAACACAGTTGTCTTAATTCAGTTTAAATTAAAAATATATGCCTATTTTATTATCCCTTTATTGTATATTTTTATCAAAGAGAAGGTAGCAGAGGGGAAAAGGGAGTAAACACGGAGTTTAATATTTGAAAGCGAACCAATTTTTTGTCGGTTCTCTTTTTGGAAACGATTAATTATTTTGATGAAGGTAACAGATACGATGTAATTTTGTGAACCGGGACATTTTTATTGTTTTAATTTTGCTTGGGACAATGCTTTTCAACCCTTTGTACTGATGACAATGGAATTAACAAAAGAAAATAAGAGCGCAATGAGTATGTATTGAAGTTTTTTTTAGGCATCTTCAAGACGTAAACCGCTTTATTCCGAAACGAATATCAGTGTTATTACTGTTGTACTATCTACGTTTGGTACTGGTACATTCATAAAATGCCAAAATACAGAACATCCTAGTTCTCAGTACTTCTTATGATACATAACTTGGTCCAATGAGACCTCTGGTCTATCTTATTTGGTTCCGAGTGTCCTCCAGTATCGTATAATCGACGACTTATTGGTCCCACTTTATCGCAGTACTTTATACATTTTTTTCTGTATAATGGGGAAAGTGTTTAACTTTATGTCTTTAAGAAACTTACTAATTATTAAAGTAGTTGAATTTACAAAAGTTATGTGAAAACTACATTAAACTAAATACAAGATTTTCACAAAGGCATTCTCATGTTCTTAAATCAAGTTAGAACGTTAAGTTCCGACTTCGCCGCACTGCTGTAGGAAACATAATATTATGTCCTAGTATTAAACATTACAAAATGTATAATTTATGGTATAATATATCAACGCTCTTACGGTGAAGTAAAACATCGTGATGCAACCTGCACATATCGGCGATGAAATTCAAAGATATATGTGAAGTCACGCAAAATACGCGCAAGACGTGGAATTGCGGAAAATGGAGCACATCATGAGTCGAACTACTACTATTGTATCAAAGTCTTCAAGCACTGCAATGCCCCTGCCAAAAGACCGAACTATTCTTTTCTCATAGCCTTTCAAGGTTATTACAATCCATAACTTCACCACAACATTATATACCGTCTTTTTTAAGTTTACTCCAATAGCATATTGTTTATTGTAGTACTAGTAGTAGTAGTTCGACTCATGATGGGCTCCATTTGCCGCAACTCCACGACTAGCGCGTATTTTGCGTGGCTTCACACATATCTTTGAATTTCTTCGCCGATATTTGCAGGTTGCATTATTACGCATATTACTCACAACCCATCTCTACTTTCTTTAGTTTTCCTTAGCCTAGGTAGATTCATTCCCATTTCTTTCTTATTTAAATGTCCTTCATCTATTCAATGCAATATAAGTCATTGCCTTATGTCGGCTTGCGTCGTAACGTCTTTATACAAAAACCTCTAACCAAATGTTACAAGGGAGAACACAGACAAAAGTTTATATTAAGAATTTTCTCGGTAACTTTACAATTTCAAAGTAACAAACCGACTCTTTGTTTTCTTATTGTTTTAAACTTGTCTGTGGTAAAGTACTGGCTGTAGTTAGCAGACGACGACACAAAGAGACCCACTGCCTCGCATTTCATCAACTTTTATAAAAAATAACTTGAATTATTCTGCTTAAAACTTATATTTTATGCGATAAAAAGCAGGTAATAATGCTTTTTTTGTAAAAAAAATATTATATAATATTAAATGCGTTTTGTAGATGTTTTTGTACTATTCCCTCGTTTACTATGGAAATGACGGGAAGTGGAAGTGGATTTTCCGGGGGAGGAGACACATAGGGAGATGAATTATCCTATTGCTGTGCGTCTCCTCCTCCGAAGATTAAGAGTATGCAACGCATCTGCAATTGCAGATGTCTATGGGCAGCGGCTCGCTAATTCAGCGAGTCCAGGTGGCCGCTTGCTCGTTTGCCACTTAAAAATATGCTTCCAAGTTACAAATATGTCAGGAAATAATTTTATTACAGCAAATAGGCAACAAATCAGATTAATCATTGTGTTAATAATGTCTATACCAATAATTTTTATGTTAACCTTATAGAGATTGTTGTCGATTTAAATATTTTAACGTAAAAATAAAAAGAAAATGTATAAAGTTCAGTTTGAAAGTCAATGGCGCTATAAATTACCCGCTCGATGGAATACTCGTAAAAAAGCTTTTTTCCATAAACTCTCCACGTACCAACTGAAGTAGTAAATCAATTAATGTTACCGAAAATATTGACGCATCGAAATTAGACAAGTTATGTGAATGAAGTGTTCTACTAAATAAACTTATAGGGAATAAAGTAGCTCATTTAATACCGTAATTCTCTTCACATTAACTGTGTCAAATTGTACGTTTATCCCTTCCCGTAATTTGCTTAAAAAAGGTTAGGCATAAAGTTTGTACTTCACTTAGGTGATATAAAAGGTTATACGTACAACTAATAGTTTGAACCTACAGAAAATTTGGTACGAAGCGATTCTATAGCGAACGTCTAAAATGTATGAATATGACAATGACGTTCGATATCTCACACATGACAATTACATGACTTATCGAATGTAATTGTCAGTTTCATACATTTTTGTCGATTCCTTCAGCGATATCGTCGATCGAAAAGTACTTTGGGTGGGCCCGCAGGACTTGTTTCCTTTTCTTATACCAAAATAGCGGCTTGTTAAAGCTGTATTTTTATATAAATCAGGGCACTGCCGACGAAAGAATTACACCAATATAAGACCACCTGATCCCGTAATTTATTTTAACAATTCTAACAAAATATCTTCTCATTTCTTTTTATAATAGCATCCTTATTTCATTTGTAATCAAAAATATATTTTAGCTATTAATTTCAACAAAAAAAAACAGTCGATAGTTAAGTTTGTTTACACAATACATGTGCTAAACTGCACAGAGTCGATAGTTATTTTCGATATATCTAAACTACTATTATAAAGAGAGAAATTTTGTATGTTTGTATATATTGAAATAACTCAAGAACTACTGCGCCGATTTCTAAAATCTTTTACTACAAGCTACATTATCCCCGAGTAACATAGGTTATATTATTTAATTCCGGACGAAGTAGCGCACAACAGCTAGTCATACAACTAAAATATATTACAAGAGAATATTGTTCGTAAGAAACGGGATTCTTCCCAAGATTTAGCTGATAGCGCCGTGGTCACGAGCTGACTGAAGTGGTGCGGTAGTGTTGAAAAAAGTTAAAGGTAGCCAAACATATATTATACTATAGATGGAACACTTGAAGCCTAAACATGAGGCATTTTTTTTGACCTCCGGAGGTCTCACGTAGGGAAATTTCCCCTAGTGTTGACCTCTAAATTACATTTGCCGACATAAAAAGTCGACCGAATGTAACGTCTTTTCTCAAATTTAATTTTTATTTCATAGTATTTACTAAAGTTTATTATTATATTTAATCGAGACAATTTAAAAACGCCAATTAAAAATTTATAACAACCATAAGCAATAATAGTCTTTGTTAACAATTGTTTAAATTGTTTTAAATAAATTAATAATAATGAAAAACGACAATTAACATTTTAATGAATGTTTTAGTTTATTATATTGTTTATTTTGAAAATTAAAAAAAAGCATATTTTCCCAAACTTGGGAAAATTTTCATGTTACTGGCAAGATTTATTTTTTTTGATAATTTCTTTCGCGGCACGCATTTTAACGTCAAATTACAATGGAGCGCTCCCTCTATGTATAATATCTCTTTGGGTAGCCATATGTTAATAAAAGTCACGAAAGTTTATAGTTATATATT
This sequence comes from Papilio dardanus tibullus, assembly GCA_013186455.1. Taxonomy (NCBI): domain Eukaryota; kingdom Metazoa; phylum Arthropoda; class Insecta; order Lepidoptera; family Papilionidae; genus Papilio; species Papilio dardanus. The sequence continues at coordinate 112,550 of QDHC01006833.1, read as the reverse complement.
ACAATTCAAGTTAATATTAAATCCGCTTTTATAATTGGTGGTCATTAACAAAGCCGCTTTAATTTCATACGGTTAACCGAAGCTGATAGTTGAGGCACGAAAGTGTTACTAAGAGCGTAAGATAAAATCGAGGGACGACCTTTAAGGGTGACGTCGAAGGACATTTAATTACGGGTTATTCAAGACGTGACTGAGTGCTGTCGCAACATGTGTGAATATAAATTTTGTCTAAACTTCTGACAAAATTGAATAATTATTTCATTAAATTAATTTTCATATGCCATGAGCGGATGTTATCGAAAAGTTAATAATATTAACTAATGCTTGCGTAGGTACTGTACTATGTATGATTTCTTATATATATATTTTTTTGTTTAATCTACGATCAGTTATTATTATGATTATATGTATGACATACAGTTATATGTATGATTGAAATATATACTTGATGGGGGTTACCCAAAGTATTTTTCGATTGACGATATCGCAGATGAAATCGATAAAAATGTATGAAACTGACAGTGACATTCGATAAGTCATGTGCTTTTCACGTGTGAGATATCCAACGTCATTGGCAATTTCATATATTTTTGTCGATTCCATCAGCCATATCGCCAATCGAAACATACATTCGCTACGAAGCGATTCTATAGCGAACGTCAAAAATGTATGAAACTGACAATGACGTTCGATATCTCACACGTGACAAACACATGACATCGGATGTCAATGCCAGTTTCATAAAATTTAGTCGATACCGATATATTGCGAATCGAAAGATACTTTGGATAACCCCCTGAAGTGCTTGACGTTGTTATTTTTTCTAGTTAATTCAATAATGAGATGTCTCAATATCTACTTTAAGTGGACAAAAAATACTATTCGACCTTTGGGCTACTGAAACTGCCGGAGGCTGAAAAAAGTAAACGAAAAGTAATTTTTCTTCGCTCGCTAATTAACACTAGTTTAATTAAAAAAATATTTCTCGAATTTATCTATTATCTTATAACTAGCTGTTGCTCGCGACTTCGTCCGCGTGGAATTAAAAAATATAGCCTATGTGACTCGGGGATAATGTAGCTTTTTTATGAGTGAAAGAATTCGGAAGAAATCGGCCCAGTAATTGCTGAGTTATTTTAATACATACACAAATAAAAAAAGTCAAAAATACAAAGTTTCTCTCTTTATAATATTAGTATAGATTATAATTAGTTTTCTGTCAATATATAAATATTTATTATCAAAGTAATAACGTTGAGGGAAGCTCATATTCCGTAGTCAATTAACTTCGGAGTAAATTCGACGCGTCAGAGATTTATCACAAATGGAAGCGTGTCAGCGTAATTAACTTTTGTTGTTATGCAAACAATTTAAAATATTTACAAAAATAATTCGACTCTTTTACTTTTAATAGGTAAGATATACACAAACTATGTCTAATTAGGGATATCTAATGTATCTTTCGATTGGCGATATCGCTGATGGAATCGACGAAAATGTATGAAACAGGGACATTAGATAAGTCACGTGCTTGATATCGAACGTCATTGTCAGTTCCATATATTTTTGATGTTCGTTATCGAATCGCTTTTTTGCGAATGTAGTTTGGATAACCTCCCAAATGTTGACTGGAATTGCAGTATAACGATGATAGCTATCCATCCCTAAGCTAACTTGTACTAGGATAACATAAACTTAATACAGTAGTTTTTCAACTAACCCCTTAAGAAACATTCTGAGTAATGCTTCTATTAATTCTTCCAAGTCCCTAACCCGCATACGTTGACATGTTTAATTAAGACAAATACTTGTCTTTTGTTATTTGAGGATGCATTTTAAATAGAGCAGAGCTATTTAGAAAAAAGAGTATTAAAAATAAAAGAAAATAAATATTTTTTTACCAAATGTGGCGAATTAATCAAGCTTTTTTTTAAAAGTCAGGAAATGCATTTATGCACCCCTACGCCGGGCGTGCAATGGCGTAGGGAGTGTGGGACTCGCCAGCCACAGAAGGTGACCGGAATACCCACTAAAACCTGACGGCCCTCAAACGTATAACGGCGGAGTCGCGGGCACTATTACGTCCGCCACAGAATTAATCAAGCTTGCATTAATCCTTCCAATCTTGATCGTTAATTCCTCATAACGTTCAATCAAACAATAATAAACAAAAACCAAATCGCAGACAAACTTCAACTTTGAAGATTAATTAAAGTCGTCGATTTCTTTGTCCTTTGGTCGGCAATAATCTGGGCAAGAAGTAAATTGGCAACGAAAAGCCAAAGAGAAATCCATTTAGCTTCGCAAAGGGAATCTAAAATTCATTGAACGTTATCCCCGCTTACACTTGAATCTTGTTTGAGGAAAAACTGCTCTTAAAAAACAAAGTTGCATTGAATTTCAAAGTAGGAAATAACAAAATAATCATCCTAATTTATTCATCTATACTAAATATTATAAAGAGAGAAACTTTGTATTTTTGTTTGTATTCAAATAACTCAAGAACTACTGGGCCGATTTCAAAAATTCTTTCACCATTAGAAAGCTACATTATTCCCGAGTAACATAAGCTATATAATTTAATTCCACGCGGACGAAGTCGCGCACAACAGCTAGTTACTTGATAAAGTAAGAGATAATAATATAAATTAGAACCGACATTTGATAGAGATTAGTGCACTTTAACGCTAATTAGCCTCATCTTTGAAATTGCACACTCGGTGCAAACTAGATGCATTCATGCTAATTAAAGACGTGAAATTACATAGAGCTGAGAAAATCCCTCGGTATTAAATGAAAAGTTCTTGATAATTTGCTTGATAACAGAATTTAAGTAAAGGGAAAGTGGCAGTACTTACTTAAAACTTAGGAACAGATAGGTAGAGTTAAAAGTGACATAATTAATAAGGGTCCCGAGTTCGAATCCCGCCATGTACCAATGTGTTTTTCGATTTTCGATATTCATATCTACATATTTACCGATGCTCTTAGGTGACGGAAAACATCGCGATGCAACCTGCACATATCGGCGAAGAAATTCAAAGATTATGTGTATTCACGCAAAATACGCGCTAGTCGTGGAGTTACGGAAAATGGAGCCCATCATGGGTCGAAACCTTTAACCTTTTTTTTTATTAACTAATAAGGGGAGTGACGATTGAAATAACGATTATATCGATTTAGAAACTAGAGAAAGAAAACTTGATTCGTATGATTAATTGATGTTTGCAATACACTACTAACAGCTGATTTTCCCTATAAATAAAGAAAGCATCATTCATAGTCGAAGTCGGAGCAAAATCAATTTAGATTTGCATACGTGAATGGAACGGATTAAAATATTGATACGTCACAGAGAAATCATATCGACGCATGAACGGATACATTTTTCATGTCTGAAATGAACAATGCAATGAAATTTTATGAAGTACAGAAAGAAAATATTTTTTTGGTAATTTATCAAATTAATAGAATAAATTACCGGAACCCTGTGAGTCGAGCAACCATAGATTTTTTTTTTATATTACAGACTGGCAAACGTTGCCTACCCTTAATCTACGGAGAAGGAGACGCACAGCAAGAGGATTTATACCTCTGCCTATGCGTCCCTTTTTAACCGACTTCCAACAGAAGTAGGTTATTTATTAAATAATTTTTTTTTTCACTCATACAATTTTTATCCTCAAACTATCGTCGGGACTATCCTATAAGCAACCCGTGGGTACTTGTTTTGAGAAAACCCCCTCTTCCGTTATCAATTTTATTTATTTAAATTATCCATGTAAAATAATGTAATTAAAAATAAATAGGGATAGAGAAAGGAACTTCCTCACAGTGCCTGCTAATTCTTAAATAAATACTTTGTTAGTCACTTCAACCAACAGTTTGAAAGCGTCTTATGATGTTAATCTACGCTCTTTGCTGCTATTACGTTCACTGTTGTATTACCATCAGAATTATTACAATATTTTAATAAAATCTGACGAATTAAGCTATCACAATCACGAATATGAAATATAGTCACAAAGAAATAATATTCAGATTGAATTTTGTTCTCTCGCGCGTGCAATTCAGAGATTGCACCACAAATGCAGCTAATTCCGCTGATGGCAATCCTGCGGCTCACTGGCCTGTGTGTGGACGTGTTAAAACGTTAATGGCCATTTTAAAGTTTAAACTTATAAAATAGATCTCTATAAACCTAGAAGCATTTGGGTTTGTTTAACATTGCCCTGGGAATATCGGTTTTTAAACATTTCGTATATCTACGTTACTTGTACGTGCGGCAATTCTGGGTTATACAAAGTACATCCGCTACAAAACGATTCGATAGCGAACATCAAAAATGCTTGGAACTGACAATGGTGTTCGATATGACACATGACAAGTACATGACTTATCGAATGTGTCAGTTTCATACATTTTTGTCGATTCCATTCAATTCCAGCGTTATCGCCAATCGAAAGATAATTTGTGTAGCCCCTCTGATTTGTAATACGTTTAAGTTTAATACAAAATATGCACCTACCAAAACATTGACATAATCTTATTAGTGGTACACGATTTATTTCGAAATGCTAAAGTAAATTTCATTAGAAGCCTTCCCACAACTCATTTTATTCTCGTTTGTCCTGTTATGGAAGCGCAGAACTCAATTATCTCGCTACCAGGAAATGTTTCATTTGTTTGTACAGAATTAAATTACGTTTACACCTAAGCCAAAACGGCACGCTTACTATGGGGTCCCATCCCGTAATAGACTTTTTTTTTCTTTATTATAGTATTGTGTTATCTGTGAAAAATACTTCAGATTTATAAAAAATAATTAAACCGGCTACAGACGTTCAGTTTTTTTTCTAAAGAATTTTAACTGTACAGTTAAAACTGTACACACGTCCGTTTTTAAATGCGCAGTCAAACTGTACAGTTAAAACTGGGCGTCTGTATCCGCCTTTAGGCTTTTATCAAAACATCATGTTTGAAAATAATCTTCTGTCTTTCCAGTTATTTCGGAATGTTTTTAAATTGCCCGGTTAATTGCCAGTATGGCAGATGATTAAATTTCTTTGCTTAGGATGCGATATCTGAACTGTATAGTACTGTATTATTTGTGATGCTAAACCTACGGCTTTATTAGACCGAGTTCGCGGAAAAAACGGAGATTTTGTTTCCGAGAAGTCCGTATTTTGCGTGACATGGGTCTTCAAGCCCTAAGGTTTTTAACTTTGAATTTATTTTATACCCCTGTTTATTTAAATAGAGTATTTTTTTACTTTAAGAGAAGATGTGTAAAATTCACGCGAGCATAAGTAGATTCATTCCTTATGTTTGTACATTTGAAATTCAAATTCTTGCGTCAAAGCAAAAGTTTCCTCGCTTACAATGTACACATGAGACGAATTGTATAATAAGCATATCATTCTTGTATTATTTATAAATGTGTACTTTAAATTCGTAAATGTATACAAGCCTATAATACTCTGTACTTGAGACACATACTTAAATCGTCTAGGGTTTCTTTTAAGTAGGTTACTTATATGAAAAAGTCTTCTTCCTAGATTTTGAGAATTATTATTCTATTTTGAGTAAAAAATCTAGAAAGTTATTAGTTGTTACTTACCCGACGCTCTTAGCTGAAGGAAAACATCGTGATGCAACCTGGACATATCCGCGAAGAAATTCAAAGATATGTGTAAAGTCACGCAAAACACGCGCTAGACGTGGAGTTTCGGATAGTGGAGCCCATCATAGGTCGAACCTTACCTTTTTAAGTTGTTTTTTTAGGTTTATTTATTTATTTTTAATATATTTGGTATATATCCCAGATTTAAGTGTCGTGAACGAAGAGCCTATCTATTTTCTACACAATGCATTAAAAAATCTTCTCTTTATACAGAAGAAGCATTTTTACAAGTAGCTGGTAAAGTTAGTGAAGTAATAGATGGAAGTAATCATTCTCTGTTGAGCTTGCGGGAGAAGAAAAATGACTTCAAACAAATTGTAAGTGTACTTTCCCAGTTGTTGATACTTAGCAATAATTACTTTTGGCTTTCGTTCAAATGAAAAAAAATATATAAATGATAGATGTGTAAAATTTAAAGAGCTAGATACATTTTTCCCTTGACTTCGTAAGTCCGGAATTTAAAAAAAATCGCAATATATTATAACATTATAAGCCTATGTGCTCTTCCAGGCTGTTTTAAATCTGCGCTAAATTTGGTCTAGATTCGTTATGCTGTTTTTTTTTTATAAGAGACCCTCCAAACGAGCGGCGTTAACACCGAGGTGGTGAACGACAACCATGGACATTCGCAACACCAGAGGAACTGCAAATGCGTTGCCGGCCGTCGTTTTAGAGTTACGTAATAATAAGTACGATGGTATGACTCAATAAAGTTCATTGTTTAACTTGGAAAATTTGATAATATTTCAAAATATACGTCAAATTAAGTATTCAATCACTGATTGTTAACTGAACTGAATTTAGAAACGGATTATAATACGTAAGAGCACAAACATTATGTACGAATTTGTGTCAATTTACCCGACGCTCTTACGACGAAGGAAAACATCGTGATGCAAGTGCATATATCGGCGTAGAAATTCAAAGATATGTGTGAAGTCGACCCGCACTGGGCCGCCGTGGTTGACTATGGCCTAGTCACTCCGAGACCCTCGGTAGGGACGTTTAGTTGGTGATGAAGTTTATTTAAGTCGTAAAGAAAAATATATTTATATAACAAGCCATTCTTTGCGTCACCCTCGGGGAATCATTTATATTGTTTTATTATTTACCTTTGAGAATTGAGATTCATCCCATTAATAACAGCCAGGTTAGCAACGAAACAATTTTAGATATTCCACGTGCGTGTTTCTTGGAACAAAAAAAATGTTCACGTTTTTTATATTTTCAATCTCCGAGACAATAGTGACAGTCTTAATGCGGTTGAAAATATGACGTAAAAGTCGTAACTTTTCTTTTGTCGTTTTTATTTTTTTAAGAAAATAGACAACAAACAGGTAGAGAAGAAGTCGCTTTAAACATTTTCATTGAACTAAATTTTCTTGCTTTTTTATTATGTTCTGAATGACGAGTGACTTTTTAAAGGTGAAGAGAGGAAACAAGTACCAGGAACACAGAAGTAGTCGACTCCCATGTATCCGAAATACCATAGGAACTGCAGATGCATTGCCGGCCTTTCAAAATACCTTTTTACCATGTAAAAATATTGAATATCATAATATCCTAGAAACCATAAAAGAATTATTAAGGTATATGGATACGCTTAATTAAATTTAATATGGGTTCTCAAATTGCTTCGGGCCGTTGCCCATTGAAACAACACACTGTATGAATTTTAATATGCAAAAAATATTACTGTGAATTCAAAAAATATATCCGGGTACGTTTCATTATGTATGTCACGTATTGGGCTGGATATCAGTGGTCACTTAGTCACGTTACATAGTTTTACAATAGGCCCTTTGTACACATGGCGGTGACAATCTGCGTCCGTAGACTATAAGTGACAATACAATCTGATTGAGGTTATTACACACAGATACACGTTCCCGACTTATGAAATTGTATTTTGTAAGTCGTTTAGATCATAAAATTGCAGAATTGGTTAGCATATTCACACGAGCGTTTTTCTAACGCGCGCTAAAAAGCGTTGATATAGAACAAATGCATTTTCATGTATGTATTCACACCGCGGTGCTTTTAAAATTTTATCGCGCAGCGTTGGATTTTGAGCGCTGGACGAACTAACCAAGAGTCTTTTTACAGCGATCGTATGAGCGAGGGCCAACGCCGACGTTTAAAAACCGTCCGTTTGTATGCAGCCTTAAAATAGCGGTAAAATTCTACACAGATTGTACTTAAGAAAGCTCAGTCATAAACATTTGGCATCAGATAGATGTTTGAATTAAACAAAGGCATTCAAAGTACGCATGAAATTGCTTAGTGCTCACGGTAGCGGAAATTCTTCTTTGAACACAGAGTCGTCGTTTTTAAATAATGTAACGTAACGCGTACAAAGAAAACATTCAAAGCGGCACAATTTGACATTAACAATAGCTTTACGTGTTACTAGCTCAATAGAAATATTTGAATGTCAGCTTTTGCTCACGACTTCGTACGCGCGGGACAAAGAAAACGGTGTAGGTCATAGATTAAAAGAACCAGATGAGACATGACATATGTCATACTGACAGCGACTGTGACACATTTATACGAAATCTACTTAATGTGACAAAGACAGTGACATAGATCTTTCATCCCTTTCTGCGTATGCGATTTTGTTTGTTTGGGTCCCGGAATAAGATCCAAATAAATGTGACGTATCATATAGTATTGTGGCGCTCCAAGCGTATTTTCGGTGAATTAATTTTTCATACGTCCCAGGCAAAGGCTTGAGACATGATCTTATTGGTTTAGAACCGTAAAGTGATGCACTCACAACATACCTGTAACGTAATCTCAGACATATTTTGTCCCTCAACCGTATATTATGTAGCCATTTCTATGCCTTTCTCTTTCTACTGTGTAAGTATTGTACAATATGGGCTATGTCAAAGAGTATCTGTGCTTTTCATTAAGATATATTTAGTCGCTTATCAATATTATATATTCGAATGTTTCTGTGGATGTATGGATTGTTGGAAAGGTATCCTCAGAAACGGATCTTGAAGAAATGAAGAGATGTAGAACATTATCTGGAAGACCACATACTTTTCTTACTGTTTATATTTATCAATTCCGCGAGAACGGAGTCAGGGGCAACAATTAGTTTATAATAGTTAGAAGTGAGATTTCCATTAAAACACCTCAAATTACGTGAAGGTATTATAATTAACTTTACACGTTGGGTGACATTACGGACACATTCTTTATAAGACCCAACCTTACGGAAAATTCTAATTACTTGAGCATATTTTGAGGCAGATTGTTGCGCGTTATTGTATGAAAATTACGAAATTCTTAAGAGCTTCTGAGTGAAGACGTAAATGTAAATGTTATTACATTTAAAAGCCATTTATTAGACTCTGCGATAAGCCTACTCGAATTTTTGGTATTTACATTCGAGACTGCTTTCATTTTATGAAAAATTTAGTGTGCTTATAGACGTAAATCTGAATTTTATTGAAGTACTAGCTGTTGTGCGAGACTTCGCCCGCGTGGAATTAAATAATATAGCCTATGTTACTCGGGGATAATGTAGCTTTCTTATGGTGGAAGAATTTTTGAAATCGGTCCAGTATTTCTTGAGTTATTTCAATGCAAATAAAAATACAAAAATAAAAAGTTTCTCTCTTTATAATAATAGTATAGATTAATATTCTTCTTCCGTTCTTTTTCGGCTTCATTTAATATTAAGCCTCAGGTACAAAACAAAAGCAGTATTTCAAACCTTAAACTCTAACATAAGACGGCTACAACCTTTTTCTTAACGACAAAACAAACATACCAAGGAAATAATATTGTTCTACTTAGGCGTAGAATATTGCCGGCTATTTTGTACCGGCTGCCTCAAATTCACTGTAACCCAACGATTAAGGTTCCTTCGGGATATTGCCCTCAATTTTTAGCCTCACTTATTTCGCTGAGACTGTAAAAAAAAATTGTTTTAGTAAACAAAAAGTATGTACATAACGCACACTTAAGACAATTTTTTTTGGTGGTAAAGCACCTAGACTTTTAAATCTGAAACTTAGTTGAGGATCTGTGGGTCTTGGGAATCCAATGTTATTGAAGTAACTGGCTGTTGCACGCGACTTCATCAGCGTGGAATTTTTCATCTCCTTTCAAACACTTACAAACTGTTTTTCGCATTAAAAACTAGCCTTTGTCTTCTCTGATTATTGTTTTCTGCGTATTTTATAGTTTTTTTATTTCTTTATCAACTTATTTGTGCGTCAAAGTTTAACAACTTTCACCTTTATTTTCGTGATATCGACTAATAAAGGATCGTATCAAACCGTCTGCGTCTTACTTAAAATTATTTTCCCGTTCCACAGATATGTTGTTTCCGAGAATACAAATAAAATTTCATATATTCCTTTGCTATTTTACAAATTCCAATGAAATTCTTCTGTTACTTTCTAATTTTCTTCTTGTTATAACATTTAACATTTAAGTCATCAATAATACAGACTTAAAATAATTTTCTAAGAATTATGATTGAATATAAAATTGAATAATAAACTTAGTAATATTTGATTGTCGTAGTTAAATTATTGAGAAACATGAATACATTTAAAGCAATTCAAATATAATAAGAAACATCAACTCAGTTGGAGTGACGCCAAAGTTAAACGTTCTAGTGCCGGTCAGTAAATTTAGATTTAGATGTCCAAAGACAGTTTGAACAAAGATTCAATAAATTCTTAAGACCATAATTCTTACGCGTCTAATAAACCACATAGAGTATTTTATGTACTGTCGTTAGTTCCACGCTATGATTTTCAATACAGTAATGTCAATAGACGTGACAACACGATACTGTGATCCATGACTTATGACCATCAGGTAGAACAGAATTGTTTAATATTGTACTGTGATAGTCATAATTCGTTTGTTTCATTTTAACAGTTTAGTTTATTAATTAAAAAAGCTAAAAAATAATTGAGATACGATTTTTATCGAGCTCCTGGATCACCGAGGTTATCTTCGACGCCCATGGACATTTGCAACAACGAGGTGTCGCAAATGCGTTGCCGGCCTATAAGAAATAGATAGACTCGCTTCTTGATGGACCCTAAGTCGTAGCAGTTATTAAATTATTCGCATTTTAAATTCATAGTGAAATAATTTTTATCTTATATATGCTATAAATATGGGTTAGAAGTTCAAAATGAACTCGTAACTCGGGAGTCTTTAAACAGTTTTCCTTCAAGACATTTAAAAAGTCGAAAGAAATAAGTTCCGTTAAGACAGGCTATAACTTGAACACTTTGTAACGAAAAACGACTTAGATACGATTAACGTACTCCAAGACTTGGCTCAGTGCCAACTTACAAAGTAACCGTGGTAAATGTTACAAATACGTTAATTAAAAAAATACAAAAAGCAAAATTATTTCACATGCGTATAATCGAAAATAACCTAAGGAAGAACACTGTTTGTTAATTATATTTATAACTAGGCGTTGTTCGTCCGCGTGAAATTAAATATGTCTATGTTACTCAGGGATAATGTAGCTTTCTAATGGTGAAAGAATCTTTTAAATCGGCCCAGTAGTTCTTGAGTTATTTCAATACATACAAAAACGCAAAAATTCGAAAAAAAATCTCTATAAAAATAGTATAAACTGACTTTATACCTATTTGTAAAGTAAGCACCGTTTACAATCTATCAGAAGTCAAAAGTATAATGGAATTTAGATTACAATCATGGCCTCATTATTTAAAACGCTGTTATATTTGACCATATATATAAATCACTCATGGGAAGAATACAAGTTAAATGATACGTCAATAAACGAAATCGGTTCTGCCATTTGGAGGCGGCCGGTCACAGTGAAATTAACATACAAATATACACACTGTCCTCACTGGTATTTCCAAAATGTTACGACTTAGGTGTCTTCAAGAAAAGGCCTCTAGCTTTGCAGATGTCCATGGGCGTCGGAACAATAAATTTAAGCAATCCGCCGCTCGTTTGCCCATTTTCTGTAAAAAAAAAACATGACCAAAAACATAGCTTAGAAGGACGTGGTGAAAGACATGAGCAGGATGTTTCCACAAAACTCAATATGAAGTGTGACCTCTCGAGCCTTCCAAATTCAATTAAATTAAGATGCATGTCGAAACTCCGACGTTGAAATATTCCTCACTAATTAAAATTCTTTCAGAAGCAACGTCTTTCAGTTGCTAGGGAATGAGCAGCCACGGAGTATTATTATTTCGTAAAATATAGCATCGTTAATATAGTAAAATTATATTTGCTTCTTGATTTTACATTTCTTATAATAACTCTATTGAAATTAAACCAATGAACAAAGAACATTCATCTGTAGTAATATTATAAAGAGAGAAACTTTGTGTTTTTAAATTTATGTATTTATAGAAAAAACTCAAAAACTACTTGGCCGATCTCAAAAACTCTTTCACCGCTAGAAAGCTACATGATCCCCGAGTAACATAGGCTATATTTTTTAAATTCCGCGCGGATAAAGTAGCGAGCAACAACTAGTATAGTAGTAAACAAATCAGAGCATTGTAAAATTGTTTATTAGAGATCATTGTACGTTGAATAATATATATTTTGTAATAACAATAAATTGTTGAGAGTTATAGAGACAACAATGAAATAGCTCGTATAATATAAATTTTCATAAACTGCTTAAACTTTATAACTAGTTGGTTTTATAGTGAATTTATATTACTGCGGGTTCATCAATGAGGAGTACATTTTACTAGTATTTTCTAACATTTATTAACCAATATAAAGTAATGTATTTGATATTTTAAAAAGAGACCTAATATTTTATAAAATACACACTTTATTATATTTTTTTTCGAAACACAATTAGATATTGAGGAAATAAATAAGTTCTATTTAGCTATCTACAATGCAAGTGCGAGAATTAAACAATCAGAACTATTTTACTTTTTTTTTTGTATTTTTTCGATATTCTGCAATTCACAATGTTGGCATGAAACAGTCTTTTATACGTATTGTTAGCCCAGCTAGACAGGAGTGTCGGTGGCTCAGGGGTTTAGCCCTTGACTTGTAATCTGCAAGTCCCGTGTTCGAATCCCGCCATGTACTAATGTGTTTTTCGATTTTCGAATTTCATATGTACATATTTGCCCGACGCTCTTACGATGAAGGAAAACATCGTGATGAAACCTGCACATATCGGCGAAGAAGTTCAAAGTTATGTCTGAAGTCGACCAACCCGCACTGGGCCAGCGTGGTTGACTATAACCTAATCACCCCCTCAGGGTAGGCAAAAGCCCTTCAGTGGGGACGTATAGTGAGCTGGTGATGGTGATGGTTAGCCCAGTAATTTTACTACGTTTACTTTAAAAAATAAACAAGGAAATAACAAATGAATACTTAAAAATTCAACTCATTCTGAACGAAACACATTTTTTTAAAAACACTGATCTTGTAATTTTAACCGTGTCTGTTATGAAGATTAAACATTAGCTCTATGAACGTAAATTCAAATAAATAAACATTAGGAAAAAAGTATTTTAAAATGTGTATTGCTTATTGCTTCCGATAGCAATTTAAAAAATGATTTTTATACTTTATTTAATATGTTGTTTTGCTAAATATGTAAAAATAAATAATAAATTGCTTAACGAAGTAAAGAGAGTGAGTGGGTACTTGACTTAGTAAATCCTTAAAGACGACTTTTGATGTTACAGATTTCTATAATAAAAGCTTTTTACTCGGTTACAAAGTACATTAAATGGAAATACACATCTAAAGCCTCAGCTTTTCTCCAATTGAGTGCCTGCGAAAATAGCCAATTTGTCAAACCACTTAACTTCTGTAGCGTTGAACTTTCATCTTCAGAATTTTTTACACTTCTTTAGTTTTTATAAGAAAATATTACCACCACAATAACAAATAATAATCATCTATCTAAGTTTAGATTCTTGAATAGATTTTATAATTAACCCCCATTCACACAAGCGCTATTCCAACGCGCGCTAAAAAGCATTGAGATAGAACTAATGCATTTCCATGTTGACAAGGCGTTGCTTTTAATTTTTTATCGCGCAGCGTTGGATTTTCAGAGCTGGATTGAAACAAGAGTCATTTTATAGAGATCGTATAAACGAAGGCATTAAAAAAACGCAAACGCCGACGTTTAAAAAAGCGATCGTGTGAATGCAGACTAGGACTCTAAAGTTAAAACAAAACGCAACGACACTTATAATATATCCGTAGAGTTATTGTTTGCTTTAAAGAAAAATAGAATCGTTAAAATGACCATCGCACTTAAGTGCTCCATTAGTTATACTTTAGGGTCGTGACACACTACGCAAAATATTTTTTTATATTTTTTAAATACATGCATAATTAAAAAGCCACGGATGATTATAAAAAAATACTGAAAAGACTTTTGGTTCGCGATATGAAAAATAAGTACTTGACTATAGGTTATCATTACCGAATTACACATAAAATATTGCCATCCCTTAAGCCTTGTACGTACTAGGCTAGTATTTTAGTCGATTAGCAAGTAGCAAGTAACCGAACAAAGGATTTACTAATCTATTCTACGAAAATGTTGCTGTTCGGACACGTTTAGTTACTAAATTACTACCCTAGAGCGTAGGTTTAGGCTTAAACGAGTCCGAACAGTAGTAAATTCTTTGTTCGGATAAATGCTACTTGCTATTCGACTAAAATACTATACTGATGCGAACAAGGCTTAAGATTATATTTGAAAAAGTTGAGATAAATATAATTTTGCCTATGTGTCGGTAGTGGAAACGCATATGTGGGATGCGTCCTAGGTAAAGCAAACAATAAAATTGCTAGTGCATTGCGGGAGACACCGAGCGGGAGACTTTTATAAGTTTTATAGTACAGCTATTATATCGTAAAAGACTGTTTATTGTTAACACTTAGGTATGCTAGATAGTCGAGATTTATAAAAAAAAAAAGTTCATTTATTACAACACTTAAAAGAAGTTAAAAAAGACATAAGCGAGCTCCACGTCCGCGATTGGGTTGGGATGGCACGGGATCGCCAAGTTGGGAGTGATTTCTTGTCGGAGACCAAGGCCCACTTCGAGTCATCGTGTCATCTTAATTAGTTTTTTTATTACTTCACTCTTAACAGCATAATTGTGGCTCCCACTCATGCACTAGTTTTAACCGTCTCAGGAGAGAGGCCTTCTCCTATTTTTTTTTTTATAAGAAAAGGAGGCAAACGAGCAGCGGGAACGCCGAGGTGATCATCGACGCCCATGGACATCTGCAATACCAGAGGAACCACAGATGCGTTGCCGGCCTTTTAGGAGGAGATACGCTCGCTAGTAAATATGTGACAAATTAAGAAGAGTATTTTTTTTATTAAGTAACTAGCAAATGTATGTAATTCTTTAAAGCGTTTTTATTGGGTTTTGTTTTTAAACAATTTAAAATAGATCGCAAAGTAATGTCTGATCACTACATTCTTAAACACAACATAACGTATTGAGACATATGAAATTATTCTTTTTTGTTTAAATACACATTCGTTTGATTAAAATACAACAGGGGTCTACCCAAAGTATCTCTCGATTGGCGATATCGCCGATGGAATCGACAAAAATGTATGAAACTGACAACACATTCGATAAGTCATATGATTGTCACGTGTGAAATATCGAATGTCAATGTCAATTTCATAAATTTTTTATAATCACTTCGAGTTAAATCCCAAAATTCATCAAAAACAAAAATTACAAAGCATTTTATTTCATGGTCCAATTCAGATGTAATTATTTTTATTTCAGGGATACAGAAATTTAATTAGATATTCAAATTTTCCCTTTGTAATCTCACAACATTAATATGCAAAAACATGTGATAAAAAGTTGAAATCCCAACCATGTGATGTATCATCATTTGATTTAACTGATTCTGTTATTCACAGATATACAGTGATTGTAAGATAGAACGAGGCACCACGTGCACCACCTCGATGGCTGGCTATCCTCTACAGTGCGGTTTTCGCGTAACTTTCTGCCTCGCACAGCCGCACTGTAGGTCTGTCCTCGGCGGTATTTCCAAACCGCTACGACTTAGGGTCCTTCAAGCGAGCGTATCACCTCCTTAAAGGCCGGCAACGCATCAGTGGTTCCTCTGGTATTGCAGATGTCCATTGGCGTCGTTGATCACCTCGGTGTTCCCGCTGCTCGTTTTCCCCCTTTTCTTATAAAATAAAAGGCTCATTAAATGTTCCATCCTTTTGGAATCCCTTATTTAATGCTACGAAGGTCTCAAAGACATTTAGTTGTTGCAAATTGTTCAATAAGGAAAAGTCTTAAGCCCAATTACATGGTACAAGTTTCTTGCACGTAGTATACGATTATAGTGACGGAAAAATTGTCTAGTATAATCTAAACATTGCATAACATTCTTATTCTGATATACAAGTGTCCATACAAAACTAGTGTACCAAAAATTTTAAACTCGCATACCATTTTAAAATTTATATCCTCGCGTAAACAGTTCTTTACCATTTGAATAAAGACTATTGCTTGCGAACTATCTCTATGTAGCACTGGGGACTTACCCAAAGTACATGCGCAACAAAAGGATACGATAGAGAACATCAAAAATGTATGGAACTGACAACTTTCTATATCTTACACGTGACTTATCAAATGTCAAAGTCAGTTTCATACATTTTTGTCGATTCCCAGCGATATTGCCAATCGAAAGATACTTTGGGTAGCCTTCCTGGTTCGTACCAAAAACTGGTACCATATTACTCGCCTTTTAGACTTCTTTTTATTATTTAATGGTAAAGCTAGTGGCAAAAAACACTTTAGGTACTTTAACTAAAGGCTGTTTGATTATACACGATAGGTTCCAGATACGTAAAATGTTTGAATTTTTAAATACTATTAAGTGGTCTTAGCAATTATTTAAACATTCAATAAAATGCGTTCTTCACTTACAATAATTCGCCTTTATTAGACTTTAATGTGTGCTTAAATAAATATTTAGCAAGTAAAAACAGTTTGTAGTACCTAGTTACTTTTACTTATTAGTGATAGAAAAATGTTTACGATCACTTTAGTTAATACTAGCTGTCGTGCGCGACTTCGTCCGCGTGGTATTAAATAATATAGCCGATGTTACTAAATGTTACTGTATGTTACGTAATGTAGCTTTCTAATGGTGAAAGAATTTTTGAAATCGGCCCAGTAGTTCTTGAGTTATTTCAATACATACAAAAATACAAAGTTTCTCTCTTTATAATATTAACTACATAGAAATAGATATAGATTAATTAATGATTAAGTTAAAAGAAGTTACTTTCTTTTTTCTTTTATTTCACCTTTTAATGGATACGATAATAATAGTGAGTAAAACTAAATTATACGCAACGGTTGAACGCAAGCAATGTGAACATCTGTGTTCTCTCATGCACGCTAGGACATTTTGGCACCATTAATGGAAGTAATTTCTCTGATGAAACGCTGCGGTCCACTGACGTATGTAAAATTAGGTGTTGAAATTTTACTGCCCACAATTTCAATATTATTAACCCTTGCACTTTAATGTAATTTAATTATTTAAATGTGTGTTCATTTTGATTAATTAACGTTATATTTTATGATGCATGAGTACAAAGCACTTTATATTTAACACGTTAACAGCCATGTTATCTCCCAAGTTCATATTCACGCGTTAAAATTATAACCATACTAGCTGTTGTGCGCGACTTCGTACGCGTGGAATTAAATCATATAGCTTATGTTACTCAGGGATAATATAGCTTTTTAATGGTGAAAGAATTTTTGAAATCGGTCCAGTAGTTCTTGAGTTATTTTGAATACAAACAAAAATACAAAGTTTCTCTCTTTATAATATTAGTATAGATAGTATAGATTGAACGTGTTTAGTGAACAACGAGAAGAGATATATTTCAGTTACGAAAAATGTTAAAATGTTCGTACTAAAAATATTATCCTTAAATAAAATGAGGAAATGTTACCCGTACCATTAAACTGATCTTGACGAATCACTTATATCGAAAAACGATGAACGCTTCCTCGGCTCAGAGATAATCAACTATGGGGATAATAGAGCTTTGTGATCCGTGCATTTTGGAACAAAGATGTCTATATTTTATTTTTTATAGGAATCTTTACGCATAAAATCCGTGTTGATCGTAAAAAGAATAATTACTTATTTTTTTAATATTACACGTCAAACATTCTCTGAGTGCGGCGTTGGTTTTTTTTTATATTGTGGCAAACGAGCAAGCGGTCACCTGGATTTTCTGAAATAGCGAAGCGACCGCTGCACATAGGCATCTGCAATTGCAGAGGCGTTGCCTATCCTTAATCTACGGAAGAGGAGACGCACAGCAAGAGTATAATTCCCCTTCCTGTACGTCCCCTCCCCTGCCATATCCACTTTCTCTTTCCATAATTTCCTCATAAGAAAAGGATAGGAAGGGAAAGTGGACTAAAATTAGGCCTCCGGCACCACATTCTTCGGGCGTAATACTGAATTGCTTCCATTTGACGCCTGTCTTCTGTGTGATCGTGGTATTTCACCGGGCGAGCCGGACAATTCGTGCGAAGATGTTGAAGCGGGCTCTACCACTGTTAAATATAATTACTTTTGTTGGTATAATAAAAGGAATTTTTTATCTTAAAAATACATATCAAATAGTAATTTATATTTATATTAATATATTCATTATAACAAGAAGCAAATTATAGAACTTTCTTATGAAAATATTTAAAATATTAATAAGAAAATAAAAAAAAGTTTTCTCATCATGGCACTTCCTCGAAATTTATCACAGCTTGTACATTGAGGCAAAAACAATGAATAAATAATGAACCAGTCAGACTACACAGCTGAAAAAAAACCCACATTCACATTACAAATTCGCCCCGTTCGCTTAAAATGAGATTTTTCCTTATTTTGCAGAAAAAATGTTCCTAATTTTTTCCCCACGTTCATTTCAGGGCACAATGTTTTCAGAAATATTATAAAGATATTTTCAGACTAGCTGTTGTTTGCGACTTCGTCCGCTCGGAATTAATAAATATACCCTATATTTCTCGCGGATAATGTAGCTTTATAACGGTGAAAGAATTTTTGAAATCTGCCCAGTCATTTTTGAGTTATTTCAATACATACAAGAATTCTAAAATACAAAGTTTCTCTCTTCATAATATTAGTATAGTTTATTAGTAATCTACTTTTCAAATTAATTAAAATATAATTTTACAGCCTTATTTTGAAAAATATGTGAACAACTATAAAGCAATGCGAACCGAGAAAGAAATACGTATGCAATTAGTCCGGTGTCTGTCTGTCAACGTTTGACAGCCGATGTGTTTTACATCACAGCGGCGTCGTATGCAGGTACGGTTAATTACAGGTCGCAAACAGAGACAGTTTTATTTACTAGCTTTCACGCGACTACGTAGGCGCGAAAATAAAGTAATTAGCTTAAGTGTCCTTTCAAACTATGTTCTACATCTATGCGACATTTTTATCGACTCCTGTTCTCATATGGAGATAACTAGCTTCTAACAAATCGATCTATACATCCATTCAAATTTTCGCATTTATTATATTAGTTGATCCAGCTACAGATTCTCAGTTAACTTAACAGTTCGACTGCGCAGTTAAAACCGACGTGTGTAGGCAAAACTGAGAACTGTACAGTACGACTGTTTTTTTTCAAGTAAGATTGTGACTGGAAGTACTACGATATGTTTTTATGTTTTAGGACAATGAAAACCCAAGGATTAATTATATAATTAAGGACTTAAATTTAGTAATATAACAAGGGAAAACTCGTTTCTATTCTTCCGGTTTACATCCGTCTTTTAATAAAAGTAAGAAAGCTATCTTATATTTTAAAATTATAAAAAAATACATTACCAGTAGCGAATTTTCGTATCTAAATATTATCTCTGTTACTCAAAAGTGCACACAAACTGCAAAATACAAAAGATTTATTGCATACAGCTTCAATAGCGTTCGGCGAGCGGCCAACTTTACTTCCCTAGCTATTATAAACAAAGTCCACTTAATAGTAACACAATACAAGCAAACTTTACAGACAGAGAGTTTCATTATCAAGTATAATATTCGCAAATGATGCTCCTTTTATTACAACACGAAGCGAAATAAATGTTGCAATTAATTAGAATAAGGCGGTTTGCGCACAGAGCCACACAACACAACAAAATTTTAACTCACTTTAAGGAACTTGATCCTTGTCGGTTTATTTATTTTAATCATCAAATCTTTTGCATGGGAATTTTAAGACGCTATAGGTTCACATTGATTTGTTTAAAAATTAGATAAGAAATAGAGAGTAAAACATTTCGCATATATACAACCTATCATATATTAATTGTATGCAAATAAACAGTTTACGATAGAGGTCGTTAATAGTCCATGAATAATTTAGTCCCCGCAAGCCTTTGAACTGGTAGATATTAGGGTCTTGCCGCAAGCCGATACAATACTCAACATCAACATAGAATATAGTAGAATTGGTTTGTACACTTGGGACTTCAAGCTATATTAATTTACTTAGATTGTACTAATATTCAATCATAGATGTAAAAATTATAGAGCGGACAATAAAATAATTTTGTATTACAAACAATTTAAACCTTTTAAGCAATTTAAATAGTAGGCCGTTTTGTGGAACACAGTAAATTCTTTGTGAAATTAGCAGAACTAAAAATGTTACTTGTATAAAGTTAATTAATGTACTTAGAATGTTTTAATGTATAATCATAGATGTTTAAATAATAATATTATAGAGCGGACAATACAATAATATAGCTCTACAAACAATTTACACTTTGCAAATAATCAAAATGTAAGACCGTTTTAGGAAACTGGAGTTAAATGTACAATTAGCAATTATTACTACTTATTTAAATTGGTTAAAAAGTAGTTAAGGTTTTTGTTAATTTTAAGGATTTTTTATTTGAATTTCCATGGCGGAAATAACGCAATCCCATCTTCGATTCCGATTGCGAATAGGAAATAAGCTTTGCTTCGTCGGTGAAATCAAAATTGCAGTTTTACACAGAATTGAGTTCAATACCAAAGTTAAATGAATTTACAGTAAAATATAATGGTTTTTATTCGGTTATAAATTAAAAAATATATATTTACACATTCTGTGCGCCCCACTCGGAACCGAGCGTTCCGTTTTCAAACATCTATATTTACCTAATCAAAATTTAAACTTTTGGCTCCCAGCATTTCTTTTTTATTTATTTTTTAAGCAGTAAATGTGTTAAGGGATATTTGAAAAAGTGAACACTTTTAATAAATTCATACGATTATTGAGAACAGCAACATTGAATTTTGAATTTAGTAGTAAGTTTTTGCATACTGGCAACATTGCTATTCTTTCGCTTCCCTTTTTCCACCATTAAAACTCATGGTGGCTACCCAAAGTATCTTCCGATCGGCTATATCGCTGATTACTGACAATGATATTCGATAAGTCTTGTGCTTATCACATGTGAGATATCGAACGTCATTGTCAGTTCACTTTGTAGCTCATGCCCTTTGGTTAACCCACCTGGGGGGCTAATCAAAGTACATTCGCTACGATTTTGTCGATTCCATCAGCGATATCGTCGATTGAAAAGTACTTTGGGTAACCCAGGGTACGTTCAACAAGCTTTTTTTTACTTATTTTATTCCTTTTTCATTCAACCAGCTTACAATCATATTAACAGCCCAATTGCAATTTCCTACAAAGATATTGAGAAAATCACGATATTCATTCTCTGTGACAAAATCGAACGCATGTATCGTTTCTGGTTCATATGGAATACTTTATTCTTGTGAAATACTGCCTCCGTATGTATATCATTTTTATAGAGCAGTAAGTTACGTTCGTGCTACGCCTAAGCTTAAAACTATGTCTTGGAAATGTGACAGTACTTTCTTACGTACAACACTTTAGAGTGCTATAAGGAATAAAAGATTTAGCAGTCATTGTTACGTGACTTTTTATAAAGTTTAGTATTTTTACTAAACAATAGTATGCTTAAAAAGCAGACTGTGAAAAGAATTGACAGTTGTACCATGTAATTGATCTAAATATAGGCCAGGGTACCTATCACGAATTGTTGCGAGAATAATGTGGTATTTATCGATTTTGCGTGAGATTTGGTGTACTTTTCGCCAGACAGAGGCGCTATTAAAATCTATTCTAATAATATTGTAAAGTAACTTTGTATTTTGGATTTATGTATTTTTGTGCGTGTTGAAATAACTCAGACACTACTGGGCCGATTTCAAAAATTCTTTCACTGTTAGAAAGCTACACTATCATCAAGTAACATATGGTATATTTTTTAAATCCGCGCAGACGAAGTCGCGAATAACAGCTGCTCTTTTATAATACCGATGTCGTTACGGAAACCATCTCGCAAGTATTTATGGCAGACCCTCAGGTCACATTACGAACGTATGAAATGTTCAAATCAGAGAACGTCGATGGCTCAGGGGTTTAGCTCTTGACTTGTGATCTGCAGGTCCCGAGTTCGAATTCCGCCATGTACCAATGTGTTTTTCGATTTTCATATGTACTTATTTACCCGACCCTCTTACGGTGAAAGAAAACATCGTGATGCACCGTGTACATATCGGCGAAGAAATTCAAAATGTATGTGTGAAGTCACGCAAAATACTTGCAAGTCGTAGAGTTACGGAAAATGGAGCCCATCATGGGTCGAACTACAATACAATAAAGGTTCAAATCATTATTATTAGCAGAATAATAAGGCACTATCTTATTAAATAGAATAAATACTTACGCTATACTAGATACTTGTATTTTAAATAATTAGATATATGTTTTGTTCGAATAATAGTAATTATATCGTTAATTTATTCTCATTTAAACCGCACGATTTATTTGTCGTTACACTTTAATTGATACTACTATTTGCTACTTCATTTGAATATTGATATAACAGTTTATAATGTTTGTATTTAATTACTAGAATTTTAGATAGTTTACAAATTGAAAAGCAATTACGTTATTTGATTTTGACTTAAATACCTATTCGTTAGTAAGATCAGGGGATTACCTATTAAAAAAGGTATGGAACTGACAATGATGTTCGAACTCATGAACTACTGGGCCGATGTCAAAAATTCTTTCACCATTAGAAAGCTACATTATCCCCGAGTAACATAGGCTATATTATTTATTTCCACGCGAACGAAGTCGCGCACAACAGCTAGTAAATAGATAAAAATAAACATCCATCCAAACATGCGCGTTTATAATATTAGTAAAATATTCTATCACAGGTAAAATATTGCGAAATTCTTTAAATTACGTTACATTTCTATTATTTAAATTTAAGGAAAGAATATTCCTCGATATAAAATGTAATTGCAATTTCCTCTTGTATCGCTTCATAAAGCGAAAAATTTCCACAATGTGAATGGGTCCGAGATAAAAGATCTAGGCGTATATTTTTGTCGGTTCACTATTTTCCGCTTGTAACAAAAATACTGATATTTTTTTATCACGTTATCGAATATATTTTAAGATTACATTGCAGTATTATATTTTCCTTATTTTTTTTATACGTCCTTTTTGTTGTCATACCATGTTTCCATAATATTTAATTTTAATAAAATGTTTAGTTTAATAGTTTATTCGAATTTAAAACTAATTTTCAAACTTTTCCCGATTTTATTATTGTAATATTTAATTAACTTACTTTTACTTAATACCGATTTTATATTGAAGGCCCAGTATTATGAAATAACTGGGTGTTTACATTTTGTATATTGAAGGGACAAAATTGAGTCAATTTAAATGCCTCCTGTACGTTCCGATGGGCAGCGACACCCTAAAGTAATTTGAGAAGCCATTCGAATTCAATTAACCGTTTCCAATTCACGACGTAAACGAATATATTTTTTTATTTATTATTTTACGCAATTCTTATTTAACGACTTTTATACATTTACGAATCTAAAACCTTAAATATAACATATTAATTTGAGTGTCAAAAAACTATCAGCGAAAGATGGACTTTATCATTTTTAACTTCCAATATCCTTTAAAATAAATATACAGTCAAACTTAGATAAGCGATGATGACTGGATAAGCGAGCAACAACAAGCGAGAGTCATTGTCTAGTCTAGACGAGCTACTTCCATAATCAAAAAAGTCGGATCAGAGAAACCACTATAATCGAGACAAACATCGCGGTCCCTTGAACTCTCGTTTACTCAGATTAAACTGTAGTTAATACTAGAATCTAAACGATAAATGTAACTTAGTAATAAAAACGAATGCTAAATATAATTTTAAATGAAATAAGGGTAACATGTCTCGTTGGCATATTAATTAAGGTTGGAAAATGTCGTCAAAAGGATGGTGCATGTCACAAGTGCAGTCAGCGCTCAAGGCACATTATTGCGTGTCATTCACACCTCTTGTGGCGAGATTGCAACGTGTTAACTCTGTATCAACTAGGATATTGCAATTAAAGCTTTTCCAACGTTTTATTAAATTATTATTTTTAATTGAATTGCTATATTTAGAACGTTCTGAGAAAGCTTGAACTGTTAAGTTTCAACTATTTATATGAAAAAAATATGTTTGTATCTTTCATACGAGTTCTTAACCATTTGGACAAGATTTTCATTAAATTATATTAAGATTTTTGCAGCAGAAGACATTAATTAATTCTCGGACTCTAAACTTGTAACTTTTCTTTGGACTTTCTAAACTTCTTACAATTACATTGATCATTAACAGCTAGGACAAAATATTTTAATTTTATTTATTACTAGCTGTCGTGCGCGACTTCGTGCGCATGCA